>JAECWT010000258.1:0-152874 GCA_018150885.1 Drosophila tristis | reverse complement strand
TATAAATTATATTGTAAGAATTCAAAAATACTGCCTGTATAGCGCGTATTTTATCAATTTGTTGAAACTTCTGTTTCATTAATTTTTATACTCGGTTTCTTACTACAAAGAAACCCGAGTTTATTATTTCATAACTTTTGGAGCTACAGTGGTACCAGACAGTGGTGCTGCAGTCTTTAAGGCTGGTTTAACTCCGTGCTCTTACCACAGGGAAACAACGGAGAGTCTCGAAGGACAAAATGTTAAGACCTTAAGAAAAGTCTAGACATTTGCGAGTTGAGTTGTAAATTCAAACTAAATTTTATTCTTAAAATCAGAGCCTTATATCGGTTTACAAACAATATGTGGTACAATTGATATTCTATTCTTATCACTAGACCCATGGAACGGCTACATTTACCGTGGGGGTTGTTTGGTGCATGCAGCTCATTGCATGGCTGAAAGCAGCTCTACATTTGATCAGTCGGATCTCCACTTGTGTGTTGCTTGTCGCGTATTTATTACCACACATCTTTGCCCTTTCTTTCAAACGGTCGTAAATTATCGACTTTATGTACTACTACATTTAAATTTAGAAATATATAGATTGTGTGCAGAATCTTTTCTTAATGTACTCGTACATTGACATGTTCATGTTGAACACCCTCTAGAACTCAGTTGGTTTTTGTTGCTTCCATTTCAAAATACTCTTCACCTCGCTGACTATGCTCAATTTTATCTAAAGATTTCTTACGTATTGATTCTAAATCACCTGCGTGTCTTGCTTGTCATCTAAATATTCTGTCAACGCGTCAATATTACAACCCCTTTGCTGAACTCCAAATAACAAAACTGTGGGCAATTCTTTCGTGGTCGAGTGCACTGAGTTGTTAATTGCAAATTCTGCCTTTATCAAGAGTTTACTCCAATCTTCGTGTTTTATTGGCTCAGTTATTTTGGCCAACATAGCTTTTATGGTTCTGTTCACCCGTTCTACCTGACCATTTGCTTGAGGTGAAGCAGTTGCTACTTTCACATGTTCTATAGTATTTTCTAACAGAAATTTACTAAATTCTAATGATGTAAAACATGATCCTCTATCATATATTTCTACGTGGACGACTATAGAATTGAAAATACTTTAAAAAACAACTGTTGACTTCTTTCGTGCTTGTCGTATTTACAGAAAACAATTTTACAAATTTCGTAAACGCGTCAATGATGACTGGCACATGCTTTTTCTTTGATATAATAGCGGGAAGTGGTCCAAAATGATCTACGTGTAATGTATCAAATGGGATTGGTCGCTTAGGAATATTGTGAAGTGTTCGGTTGTTTGCGTGTGTGGGCACTGAAAAGATAATACAATTTAAGCAGTTTCCTATAAATGAATCAATTTTAGATCTCATGTTCGAAAACCAATAGTGCCTTAGGATTTCTTTCATACATTTTCAGTTCCTAAATGACATAACTTCTCGTGAACTCTTCTGATTATGTGCGTTTCCATTTCAGCTGGGACATAAAATAATTCGACGTTATTCTCATTTAATCTATACACAATTCCATCACTTAAAGAAAATTTCTTAACAGGTCCATGTTCCAATTGTTCTTTTAATTTCTCTATATATGTTGCTGGTTCATTATGATATAAAATCTAAAAATTTGAATTTTAACCGTCACCACGTTCCCACCCCATTGTCGGCCTGCTATCGATATTTGTAAGCAATAGATATATCATTTCAATTAACTATCTATATTTCATAACTATCGCGTGGTATGTCGATTGTGGCCCATCTCAATAGAATAAGCAGTGTAAAAAGAATCGGCGGCACGACAATACAAATTAATAAATGGTTCTTGTTATTATCCAGTACAAACATTCTATTTTGATATTGTCGTCACTTTTTTGCCACATGGAGTGGCAACATCTTTATTAATTTCGTGAATTTTGTCGTCGAAGAGCAATTGACGCAGTTGTGAAATGCTCGAATAAAAACACAGGCACACACAAGAGGCGTGCATTTTCGGAGTAGTGGTGAAATCGACATACACAGGCACACACTAGAGGCGTGCAAAATTCGGAGTAGTTGTGAAATTCACAGACACAGGCACACACAAGAGGCGTGCATATTCCGAGAAGCTGTGAATATCACAAATATAGGCACAAACAAGAGGCGTGCAAATTTTGGAGAAGTTGTGAAATTCACACATACACGGACAGATGGAACTGCGCAGCAAGAAAAAGTTAGAATTCGACTCAAGCAACATGGATGGTACATCTACACCGATTCCAGACCGCATGGTTCGAACTCGGAGGACAATATGGAATCCGACGAGGGTGCTACAATGGTAGAACCAAAAGAAAAGGAGTCAAGGAATGACATCTTTCGGGATTTAATGGAAATGCTGAAAAGCATAAAAGAAGATCAAGCTAGCATGAAACAACAAATATATAAATAAATGGCCGAATTGATGGTCAGGAGAACCAAGTCACGTTGTTGGAAGAGCGACTGATGAACATGGGCAAAACGGAAATTAGATCTGCGATTGGAGGCAGACAAAATCCTGGCGCTGCTGAAAGCGCACATAGCCACGGTGCCATTGGAGGCACACTTGATCTCGGCGCCGCTGGAGGCGCACATAGCCACGGTGCCATTGGAGGCACACATGTCCCTGATGCTCATGGAGGACACCACCATCTCGGCGCTATTGGAAGCGCTGGTGCTCATGGAGGAGCACACACGGTGCCATTGGAGATACCTGCTCTCGGCGCTGGAGGCGCACATCCAGCCACACATGTCCTGGTGCTCATGGAGGAACATAATCCTGTGCAGGCGCAAATAGCCTTGGTGCCATTGGAGGCACATATATCCCCGGTGCTCATGGAGGAGCACACGACTACAGTGCCATTGGAGACATACATAATCCTGGCGCTGCTGGAGGCGCACATGGCTTCAGCATTTCTGAAGAAGCATATGGAAGTCAACCCTATCGAAACATTGATGTCAACAGAAATATCGGTATGTACAGGTTTGACAATGTTGGTGGAGACAATTTGCGTGGTGACATTAATAGTCGTTTGTATGAACAACAGCTCTCCCATAATATAAGCCCACGAAAATTGATAGATTTACCAGAATTTGATGGCAACCCTGAGTCATGGCCCGTATTTTCAACAATGTATTGGGAATCGTCAAATGCATATAGGTATACAAATTTGGAGAACCTGTTGAGGTTGCAAAAGAGCCTGAAGGGAGCAGCGAAAGAAGAAGTTAAGGGTCTATTAATTAATCCTGTAAATGTTAGGTTTATTATGGAAAGATTGCAGTTCACTTATGGAAGGCCAGAATTGTTAATTAACAGTCAGATGAGCATGGTCAATCAAATAGCACCGGTAACAGAGAATAATTTAGAAAAGCTAGTTGTATTTGCCACCAAGGTAGATAACTTAGTAATATTTTTGAAATCTGCAAATGCCGCTCAACATTTACAGAATCCGTCTTTGATAGAAAACTTGGTAGGGAAGATGCCACTTAGCAAACGTATTCAATGGATTGAATACTCATCACAAATACAGCCCTATCCCAATTTGGACAACTTTAGCAACTGGCTGAGCAACATAGCCAGAAGTATCGCAAGAGCAACAATTGCAGACCCAATTCACGTCAAACAGGCGAAATGTCCATACAATTCTATCTTACATACTTCCGAGAAAGAACCAAGACAGAACATAGAGAAATGTCTGTTATGTAAGGGTGATTATTTGTATAAATGTGAACAATATTTAAAATATTGAAGGCAAAGAAAAATGGAAAATCGTCAAGGAACTTCGATTGTGTTTTGGTTGTCTGCGGAAAGGACACGCTCTGACAATTTGCAAGTACAAACGCGAATGCAATAAAAATGGATGCAAGAAGCAGCACCATGTATCTTTACACCAGGAAGACGCTAAAAGGGAAGAGAAATTTGAGCCGCAGGAGGCTACAACAAAATACGATTATGCCAAACACTTCACAGTTGTTGTTTAAAGTTTTGGCTGTGGAAATTATGGTACCAAACAACAAGATAGTTCATGCGTACGCATTTTTAGACGAAGGATCATCTGCCTCACTGATAAACGAGAAGTTAGCCGATATGTTGGACGTAAAGGAGTCAAAGAGAACTTTGAACTGGATAGAAAATCATGCTAAGGAGTTTTTATCAATGAAATGCAGCCTTCGCATTAGAGCACCTGGAGCTGATAAGAAATGGCTGCGAATAACTGGAAACACAGTGCCTCAATTAGATCTACCATTACAGTCAGTAGATGTTGAGAAACTTGCCAAAAAATACTCACGGATAAAGAATTTACCATTAAACGGATATACAGATGCTAATCCTATGATTTTGATTGGAATAAATAATTGTCATTTGGTAGCCAGCATCAAGAGTGTTTATTTAGATACAAATCTAATTGCAGCTAAAACGCCGTTGGGATGGCTTGTGTATGGCTCGAATGGAGGCCAAAGCATTGGGTCAACGCGATTGTCAGTAGTCTTACATGCATGTCCAAAATAGGACAATTCTGAACAAGAAATCCACAAGATGATAGCAGATTACTTCACAACGGAGAACCTTGGAGTAAAAATACCTGTAAAACCACTGGAATCAGCGGATATATCTAGAGCAAGGGATATATTAAAGAACCCAACTAGAAAACTAGAAGGATGTTACGAGACTGGACTCCTTTGGAAGCAGGACGTGGTTAAATTCCCGGATAGCTACAACATGGCTCTTCAGAGGTTGCACGGAGTAGAGAACAAAATGCACGGATTGGGAAAAATGGACGAATATGACAAAGCCATTATGGATTTCGTTCAAAAAGGATACGCCGTCAAAATGTCAGATCAAGAAGCCGCTCTGATTAAACCAAGGACCTGGTATTTACCGCACTTCGGCGTTGTTAACATAAACAAGCCCAAGAAAATGAGATTGGTTTTCGATGCAGCCGCAACGATCAATTGTGTTTCCCTAAATACCATGCTTTTAAAAGGACCTGATGAAAACCCACCATTGGCTACGATTCTTTTCAAATTTCGCCAAGGGAAATTTGCAGTATGCGCCGATATAAAGGAAATGTTTTTGCAAGTGCAAGTACGAAAAGAGGACCAGGACTCATTAAGATTCCTTTGGGGACATGGCAATCGTAATGCACAAGTGAATACGTACAAGATGACAGTCCTTATATTTGGTGCATTTGGTGTATTCTCCTTGTTGTGCCCAATATATTAAGAATATCAACGCACAAAACGCTGAAAGCCACAGGGAAGAAGTAATCGATGCCATCCAGACGAAACATTATGTAGATGACTTCGTTGCTAGTTTTGAATCAGAAGAGAAAGCCTTTCAAATCAGTCAGGAAGTCAAGAGAGTACATAAGACGGGGAAATTTGAACTCAGGGGCTTTGTATCTAATTCCAAATGCATTCAGGAATTGCTTAATGACACAAAGGAGAACGACTTGCTGGCACAAACCGTCCAAATGAGTAACGAATCAACAGACAAGATTTTAGGCATGTATTGGGATAGTAATTCCGACAAGTTTGTATTCGACCTCAAGCTAAGCCGTGTAGACAAAGAAATTGTGAAAGGGATGAAATGCCCTACTAAGCGCCAACTACTAAGTCTAGTCATGTCTGTATTTGATCCATTCGGAATGTTAGCGGACTTAATGATACACGGAAAGATATTGAACCAAGAAATTTGGAGGGCTGGAATACATTGGAATGATCTACTGCCGGAAAATTTATTTTCAAAATTCAAAAATTGGGTACTTCAGCTAGAACAAGTAAAACATTTTCAATCGGATAGATGCTATGCGCCAGAATTTTTGTCAACAAAGGCTAACATAGAGTTGCATATTTTCGTTGATGCGAGCGAACAAGCCTTCGCAGCCGTAGCATATTGGCGCATAACTTGTGGTGAAGATACGAAATTGGTCTTTATTGCAGGAAAGACCAGATGCGCACCGTTGAAAATGTTATCAATTCCTAGACTGGAGTTACAAGCAGCAGTGTTGGGTACACGTTTCAAAAATACCATTTTAGAAAGTCACAACGTGATTGTGGGTAAAACGACACTATGGTCAGAATCGCGAACTATCATTTCTTGGATTAGATCAGATCAACGACAATTTAAGCCGTTCGTTGCCCATCGGGTAAGCGAAATACTGGAATCAACATCGGAAAATGACTGGCAATGGGTGCCAACACATTTGAACACAGCAGACAAAGCCACAAAGTCTAGCCAAGGCCTAAAGTACACTGTTGAAAGCGAATGGGTAAGTGGTCCCAAGTTTTTGCTTGCTGAAAGGGATACCTGGCCCACAGTGGAGTACAGCTCTTCCACAGATGACGGTACTGAGAGGCGCAAAGTTACAATGACTGTGACAACTAGCCAGTTTATAGATATCAGTAGATTCTAAAACTATTTACGGCTGAAACGTATGATGGGATGGTGTTTGAGATTTGTGACTAATTGTCGGAAGGAGATTCAACAAAGAGAAAGAGGAGAATTATCCGCATTTGAATTAGTCCTGGCTGAATCTAAATTGTGTAAAATGGTACAAAACCAAGTGTACACAGATGAGGTGGCAGAATTACAAAACTCTGAATCAGTTTCTAAGAGTAGTTCCATTTATGCGCTGTCTCCAAAACTAAATCCGTGTGGAGTTTTAGTTGTGGCGGGAAGATTGAATTATGCCATCATTCCAGAAACACAACGTCAACCAATAATATTGCCGCCAAGACATAGCTTCACGGAACTTATTGTAAAATGGTACCACGAAACCTATCACCATCAAAACGACGAAACCATCATAAACGAGATAAGGCGCAAATTCTGGATCACAAATCTACGTAAAGCGGTGGTTTGATCAAAAGTTTCCTGCCAATATTGCAAAAATCATAGTGCCAAGCCAATTGTTCCTTTAATGGGCCAACTACCCAAGGAGAGAGTGACACCATATCAACGGCCTTTCTCCTATGTGGGACTAGACTACTTTTGACCGGTTATGGTAACCATCGGAAGGCGACAAGAAAAAAGATGGGTTGCACTCTTTACGTGTCTGACAACCCGAGCCATGCACCTGGAATTAGCTGCTGATTTGTCCGCAGACGCCTGTATTTTATGTATTAGGAACTTCGTGAATAGAAGAGGAGTTCCCGTAACCATACGATCCGATATGGGAACAAACTTCGTAGGAGCAGATAACGAATTGAAACAAGTAAAGGATTTATTTGACTGGGATTACATAAAATCAGAGATGTCGAATAAAGGAATCGACTGGCAGTTCAATTGCCCTTCGAATCCTAGTTCAGGAGGTTGCTGGGAACGCTTGGTGAGATCAACAAAACTAGTTCTAAGCGTCACACTTAAGGAGAAAGCGCCACAAGTTGAAACGTTAAGAAGTTTACTTATTGAGGCCGAAAATATAGTCAATAGTCGACCTCTCACTCACCTACCTGTCAACATAGATGACCCGGAACCTCTAACACCCAATCATTTCTTGCTTGGAACGACAAATTCTACTCAAACCCCAGGAGACGTTAACAAATTTTGTCATCGTAAACAATACCGCATCGCCCAGCAATTAAAGGATCACTTTTGGAGTCGATGGATTAAAGAATACTTGCCGACTCTGACTAGACGAACCAAGTGGCATTCAAGGACCAAGCCGATCACCATTGGAGATGTGGTCATCATTTGCGAGGACAACCAAACTAGAGGAAGCTGGAAAAGAGGTATCACTGGCATTCTTAAGCGTCCAGTATCAAAATTAGCAGTTCTGGATGTCTTAGGTAAAACTCCAGGTTAGTTTTACGGTCGGCGGGATGTTGCTGGTTCATTATGATATAAAATCAAAAATTTAATTTTTAACCGTCACCACGTTCCCACCCCATTGTCGGCCTGCTATCGATATTTGTAAACAATAGATATATCATTTCAATTAACTATCTATATTTCATAACTATCGCGTGGTATGTCGATTGTGGCCCATCTCAATAGAATAAGCAGTGTAAAAGAATCGGCGGCAGACAATACAAATTAATAAATTGTTCTTGTTATTATCCAGTACAAACATTCTATTTTGATATTGTCGTCACTTTTTTGCCACATGGAGTGGCAACAATATAGTTGTCTCTGTTTTGTGTTATCTGAAGCTGAAGACTAATGTCATCAATGTCAATTACGGAAACTATTCGGTCTTTGTTATCACTTTCATGAATTGTAACTACTGGCTCATATTCCAAATCTTCATTAAGCGATGAAGGATATCTACTAAGCGTGTCAACGTGGGCCACATATTTTCCACTGCGATGTTTCAGAGTGTAATTATAATTAGATAACTACATGGCCCATCTGGCAATACTTGAATTAAGGCGTCCTTTTCCTAAACATAAGACTACTGCGTTACAATCCGTTATAATTTTGAACGGAATTCCTTCTAAATAAATTTAAACTTCCTTAATGAATAAATCACTGCTAATGTTTCGAGTTTGAAACTTTCATATCTTGCTTCTAGTTTGGTTGCTCTCTGTGAAAAAAATGCCGTTGGGTGAAACTTATCATCATTTTGTTTCTGCAACAAAATTCCACCAAAACCTTCACTACTTGCATCACAATGCAGCTCTGTTTCTCGATTTGGATTATAGCCAATACTGGGAACGAAATTAGTTTCTCTCGCAGATATTCAAAAATTTATATGCACTTGTCTTGAAGTTGAAACTTAGCCCCTGGTTTCGTTAGTTCCTGTATGGTTTTGCTATTTTTGAGTACGCCGGAATAAAACGCCTAAAATAGGAGAATAATCCTAAACACTTTTGCATTTCATGGCGATCCCTTGGCAACGGAAGATTCTTAATTGTTGCGGTGTGCTCGCCGTTTGGGCTTATTCCTTTTCCACTAAGTTTATATTCTAAGAATTTGATACTTTCATAACCAAATTGACATTTACCAATCTTAATTTCTAATCGATATTCAGCGAGAATTCTTAATACTCTACCTACTGTTATGAGGTGTTCATTTAACGATTTGGACCCTATAGCAATATCTTCCATATAAACTACTACATTACCTTCGCGAATTAATGGTTGCAAGATAAAATTAATAAATCTCATAAATACTGCTGGTGAATTCATAAGTTGAAGGGCATTCTTGTATATTCATACTGACCACTTGGTATGACAAATCTTGTATACTGCACTGAACTCTCTGATACTTTTAACTGGTGATATCCGTGTTTCAAATCTAAAATTGTAAAAATTTTATTCCCTTCCAATCTCTCTAAACAGTCATCTATTAGAGGCAACGGATATCCATCACGAATGCATATCTTATTAAGCTGCCTGTAATCTACACACATTCTTTTTTCTCCTGATTTTTTCTTAACTAATACTATTGCAGAAGTATAGGGCGAGTTACTTTTTCTTATAAAGCCTCTTTTTCAATAATTCATCTATTTGGGCATCTACTTCTTTTTTCTCTTGGTATGAAAGTCTTCTTGGAACGGAGCGTACTGGTTCTTCTGTTTTCAGTTTTAGATTCATTTCATAATTATGCTGAATTGCTGGGATATTACTTAAATCTGAATAGTTCAATTTGATCACTTCAATGAATTTACTACGTTCTTCATCACTCCGCCTCGGGTCTATATTGAAGCAGTCATCCTCATTTGTTATATCAATACTATATATATATGGTATATCTATGTCAGATATTCCTAATGTTTCCCTTGCCATATGCTCATTATCTTTTAAAAAATAGTCACTGCTTTTTAAATTTAACTGGTCACTAATCTTATTATCATCATTTCCATCCTTCAATAAATCATTGTTTTTGCTATCTGATAATCTCAACTCATTATTTATATTTGTCAATACTATGTTTTCAATTGGGTCGTCGTCAATGTTTACCAATATTTTGTTTTCAATTTCACTGTCAATGTTTACTAATACTCTTTTTCAATTAAGTCACTGTCACTAATTTCTACAGTTCTGTTTTCTATTAAGTCTCTGTCACTGTTCACTAATATTCTATTTCCTATTAAGTCACTGTTCACTAATATTCTATTTCCTATTAAGTCACTGTCACTGTTCACTAATATTCTATTTCCTATTAAGTCACTGTCACTGTTCACTAATATTCTATTTTCCATACTGACTTGCATTACTCGTTTTAAATTTTCAATTCTATTTTCAAAAATCAATTTTATTCCATAATGTTCAAGGAAACTACGCCCCAGAAGGACATTACTAGATACATAATTATTGGGTACAACGTAAAATATGCGTTCTTTCTCTATGTTATGAAAATTTACTTTAACAACTATTTTTCCAAAAGTGCTTATTCTTAAACCATTTACTCCACAATACTGAGTTGGTTTTAGTACATCATCAAAATTTACATAAGGTATCGCCGCACGATCCCTTCTCCCGCAGAGGTGCGGGACACGATGAAGCGTAATGTCCAGGCGCTGAACAATTATAGCAGCGCACTTGGTTCTGGTCAGGTCCTGATGCACTCATCTCAGAGCGCTTGAAATTCATCTGGGTACTCTTCCTTAAAGCCTCGTATTGACGGGACAGATCCTTAAGTTTTCCAATGGTCGTCGCTGAATACAATAAGGCGATACTGGTAGAACGATCGCGAAAACCATCAATGATAAACTGAACCGTTAATTTTTCTTCAATTTCTTTCAATTTCTTCCATCAGAAGAATGTATCCCATTACGGAGTTCTTCCCTGGGTTGAAAGTGGTTTCCTTCAAGAGCAATACCGCATCAGCAGTTGAATTACTGCGACCAAAAGTTTTCAGGAAGTTTTCTTTAAACTCATCGTAAGTCTTCGATTTGTCGACACGCATGAACAAGTCCGCCTCGGTTCCCGCTTTCATCAACATTCGCACACAGCGAAGTCGAAAATGGTTTCTTTCGTTCACGCCTCTGCACATCCGTTCAAAATTAAAGATCCATTTGGAGCCTTCATCATTTTCACTGGCGGAAAATGGGACAACAAGCTGCTTAACCATTCGGATATCGTCCGTCACATTAGTATCCATTGTCATTAGAGCAGCTAGTTTCTTCTTCTTCTCAGCCACCCTTATTGCTGCGTCGAGCAAGTCTTCTTCTTTTAAATCGTCCATCTGATCGCTTTCAGACACTTTCCCTCTATGTTAACGTTATGGTGGTTTTAAATTTCCAATTTCTCCAAACTTTCAGATACCTCCTCCATTCCACCACTTATGGCAAGTTTGCGTAGCTTTCTTAGTGTTGCGCTGGCTGGAAAAATTATCTCATTCTCCAGCAGCCACTCTGTAATTTTTTCTTTGTCCATCATTTCATAAATGGCTGATGAAATACTTATTGTCGTGGATGCCACTGATCCTATACTTATGTAGGCTTGTATTTTAAAGTGTCTCGATCCCACTTCTGAAGTTATTGTCGCAGAATATCCACGGATGTCTATTTAATTCTTTGATTTATTCCGCTGGTCAAATGTTAGTACTCTTCTCAATTTTGTTCAGCCAGGAAGTCCCTGTCTCCCTCGCTCCGATCTCTCGTTCAGTGTCAATCGATACTTATGCCAAGACGATATTTTACGCAAGGTGCAAGAGTCGATATTATGTGGGTTAACAATACTAGTGATATTCCCTCTCTGACCGATGTTTTATACAAGGTGCAAGAGTAAATGTAAATACAGTTGTAGGTAAACGATAATAATAGTAATACAATCTAACAAAAGGTACCTTTTAGTGGCAGTTATATGCCCACTTCATTCCTCTCCAACGTAGAAGCGCTTCGACGTCGGCTGTAACGAAATAAAACGAATACCTCGAAGAGAGTGCTACTTCGCTCTCTCTGCACCTATTCTCATCCGCACCGATGCAGCGTCTTGCTCTCTCGCTTTCGCGATATGCTGCCAAGCTACGCTATGCTTAGCTTGGTGGGAGTTGTTGGTAAGGTGGATGAGGGAATGAAGGAATTAGGTATGAGAGGGAATTAGATGGGAGAGGGAATAGCTTGATCGCTCTACAGCATTGCCTGTGCCTATACTCCTTCCCGCTTTACTTTCCCCTCCCTTTAATGTGAATTATAAGATCGCTTGCGCGGAAGGCGCTTAACTAACTACACTACACTAAAGGGCCGTTACGGCGTTCGCCTGCTCTGTTTCGGCTGATGCTATTGTTGGTGCATTCCACTGTTGCTGGTGCGCAGATACTGTGGTTGGCGCGCCGACGCCGTGGTTGTCGCGCTGACGCTGTTGTTGGATGGGAACTACTGCCTTTGCTTCTGCTTAGGCGCTCTGACGCTGTTGTTGGCTGAGAGCTGCAGTGTTTGCTTCTGCTTAGGCGCGCTGACGCTGTTGTTGGCTGAGAGCTGCAGTGTTTACTTCTGCTTAGGCGCGCTTTGCCTGATGATGACAATAAGGCTAGCGCGGCCGTTGCGATTAAAGCCGCTATATGCCGTTGCTGGCGGCCTAGCGCTGCCTGATGATGCCGATCCACTTTGGGGAAATTACCTCCCCTGTCCCTGCCTTTCACTCAAAGGTCCGTGAGAGAAGTCCGCCTTCAGTTTGGATAGCCCATCCCTAAACATACTTTTAGGCATTCCAGACAAGCCACACTACAAGTGTTCACATCCATATGATGTACTTTTAAATCAAACTGATTTGACAATGACATAATTAAACGGAAACTAGTTATTCTAGCTACAGGTGCAAACGTTTCATCATAATCAATCAAGTATTGTTGTGTGAATCCACGTGCCACAAGTCGTGCTTTATACTTTATTGGATTGCCCAATTCATCATTCTTGATTGTAAAAACCCTCCTACAATCAACAATATTTTATTTTTGGGCTTTTTGACCATGGTCCAAGTTTCATTTATAATATGAGCATCTAACTCTTCTTGAATTGCTTGAACCCATTTCAACTTGACATTTCTTCCTTTTAATTCATTATATGAATTGGGGGGTTTGTAAATATAGTAGACAACTGTTTAAAAGTCTATAAGGTACTGGGTGCTTATCTTTAAGCCTTTCACTTTTTCGGACCTCAGGTTTTTCTTCCAAACTACAATTTTGGAAACAAGGCTTGTCTTTTTCCTTACTCTCATTCAGGACACGACTGTGACTATTTCCCATACTTTCATTCTGGGCATCAACATCATCTGTACTATCATTCGAGACTTAAAAATATTATATTTCCCATACTCTCATTCTGGATCTGAACATTGATATCTCACATCTCATTCTGGGCAACAATATCATCCGTACTTTCATTCGGGATCTCTGAATCACCATTAGGATTTTCAATTACCAAAATTTCAGTCCTATAGTTTGTTACATTAATTTCGTCAATCACAACAATCACATCTCTAGCTACAACAACTTTCTTTGCTTCCATAGCCCATAACTTTAAACTATTAGGTACATAACCAACAAGAATACCCTTAAATGATTTTTCATCAAATTTCCTTTTTCTTGTTTTGTTATGCACATGCTTTCTACTATGCCACATTTCAAATGGCGTTTCTTTTTATCATATAACGCATTGGTTGGACTTCTGTTTATCAGATAAGTAGCTGTTAATACAGCTTCTCCCCAAAACCGTTTTTCCAAGTTTTGCCATTTATCAAGGCTCGAGCTTTTTCAGTAATTGTTCTTATCATTCGTTCGGATAACCATTTAATTGTGGTGTATGTGGAACTGTTGAGTGATAACTTATTCCCTTTTGAACGCAATAATCTCATCTCTCATCTCATTTGACAGATATTCTCTCCCGTTGTCTATATACAGATTTACTACTTTAAGATTGAAATGACTTTCACTCTTTACAACAAAATCTTTGAAAAAATAGAACACATCAGATTTATATGTTAATAAATAAGTCACACAGTAATGAGTGAACTGATCAACTAAAATCACATAGTAATTCTTGCCATCTATTGTACGGGGTGTAAGCGGACCACAGACATTTGAGTGTATTATAAATAAAGGCCTTTTAATATACTCTTTATTTTTAAACTTAGCAAATGGTATTCTGGCTTGCTTGTCATTTTCATTTATATTATTTGTATAATTATTATTATAATTATTTTGCCCCCTTTTTAAACTGAAACAGTCCTTTCTAATATATCCAACTTCATAACAGAAATGGCATTTCAGATTTGCTCGTTTATTTATTTTGTTCTTAAAAGGGAAGTGTCATTAGCAAATGAGACACCCTGTCTATCTCTTCGATTTTTGCACCCGAAGACATTAGTTCGGTTACTAAGTCATCAAAAATTTGGAAATGATTCTTGAGCGATGAATCGGATTTTAATTTTAACGATAATAGTTGCTTCCTAATCGAAACGCTAAATTTTGCGCTCATATATGTTGTCCAAACTTTTGAGAATTTCCTGCGCGGTACACCCTTTGGTTACAAAACTGAGAAATGAATCTCCTAAATATTCGATAATTAAACTTTTCGCGACTCTTTCGGCCTTTTGCCACTGATCAGGATCTTCATCTGGGTTGTCCCGGTCGATCACCTTTAGGACATCATTTTCGGACAAGAGCGCTCTTATTCTAAACTTCCAGATCGAATAGTTTTTACCGTCGAAAAGTTTTTATTCCTTTTTATTTTATCCATTTTATTTTATTTTATTTATTTTTTTTTTTTTATTACTCAGTTTGGCTTTGCACAACTACACACACACACGTCGTCCAATTTCTTCAAGACTAAACACATATGTACAAGATCTTTGAGTCTGTACACACGCAGATGCATACAGCAGGCGTCGTCGTCCCACACACAAATTTTGAAAGAGTGCGGTTCTGGAAATTTCTGCGTGGTAACACACGAACACAATTTTCCTGCAAGCGTCGCTGACACACACACACTAGCTTTGCAATAGTAGTGCGGTTCTGGAAATTTCTGAGTGTCTACATATATGTACATACAATTTTTGGGCACGCGTCGTCAGGTTTTTACAAATTACTCAAAATTACGCAAAATTAAGATTTACTTAGGATTTCCAGCCAGGCTTCGCTTCATCTCCAGAAATGCGTTCGTGTATGCACACATATGCAATAAGTTGCATACGTGACTTCAGGCGTCTCAAAATTATCAGCATACACACATACACAGCTCTTTAGTAGTTTTGATATTAGGAATTTAGTTTAAAACGCGATTAAAAATACTTGGTGACTGAGCCCATAACCTGTTAGTTTATCTAATATTCCGAGTAATAATTAAGACGGTTTGTGTAATACTTTTAAATGTTTCTTTGATGTTCTTTTCGTATATATTGCCGCGGCTTGCTTGCGCACAGTTCAGAGTCAGAGAGAAAAGGAAGGAACAAGACTAAAGAGATGGCCAATCGCCAATTCCACCTATCGATACATCATCGATGAGATCTTTGTCTCTTCTCTATGTAACACACTGGTTACTTCAACAGGATCTGTAATCGGTTTTAAACTTTCTTCCCATCGAATTGCATTTTCATTCTTAATTTGTTTAAGGTCATCGAATTTTCTTTTCAAGACGTTTCGTGTCTTAGTGAACTGGTCAAAAATAGTTCGACTCATTGTCTACCAACAGCCGACTCAAAAGTTATACTGCT
The DNA here is from genome assembly GCA_018150885.1 of Drosophila tristis. Classification (NCBI taxonomy): domain Eukaryota; kingdom Metazoa; phylum Arthropoda; class Insecta; order Diptera; family Drosophilidae; genus Drosophila; species Drosophila tristis. Next base: position 137,248 of record JAECWT010000258.1, on the reverse strand, counting down.
ATGTTGATAAGATGATGTTGATATGCAATGACTACACCATCATGTGGCCCATGCGACACCAAGCCGAAGCCTGTTACGCGCGGAACCCAGGCAGAAACGCAGCCCAACCGACCGAGGGGCATGCAGGAAAGATATGTGTTAGACTAAAATTCAAGCAAAAATTACGGGAAATGTATATAAGTATTAGTGATTTAAGAAGAGGAACGGAATTGAAGTCCGAGCATAGGACCCTAAATGGCTCGTGCAAGGAATAATTCGATCTACAAAGGGGAAGGAACAAGGGAATAAAGTTTCTAGTAGATCTAACAGGAATCGTAAAGTTTATGCGGCTCAACAAGTCAGGGCTATCTACGTCACCCTTGATCAGGTTGTGCATACAAATTACCCCAAGCATTTTTCTACGACTAACTAAGGTTGGAAGGTTTATTAAAAGCAATCTACAAGGGTAAGATGGCAGTCACACTTGCATCCCAGTTAAGGCCACACAGAGCAAAAAGTAAAAAGTTTTTCTGGACTGATTCTATACAGTCTTGGTGTATTTTGTACGGGGGGCACCATACATAAGAGCCGTACTCTAAAATCGGACGAACAAGCGAGATATAGAGAGTCTTCGTTATATAGGGGTCGTCAAATTCCTTTGACCACCTCTTTATAGACCCAAGCACACCCATGTCTTTTTAGTTTACCATGATAGGATTGTGTTCAGAAACTTTAACTTGGGGTCTAGTTTAACACCAAGATCATCAACCAAGGTAATTATCTCAAGTGTTTATGATGCTCTAAAACAGGAAGGGTAATAATAACCAATTTAACGACCGGCATATTTTAATGGCGGCCATTTGCGTTGCGGTAATAGCAAGATTCCGTCAAAGTTGGACTTTTATTCCGGTGAATATTTACCAGTATACGGTGCATTATGTGCCAAACTTATTTTTTTGTCATCGATAAAAAAAGTTTAATAGTTATTATCACTATAATAATTTTAAATTTTATTGTTAATCAAATGTAATTTTAAAAATACATTTTTTTTATTGCCATCTACATTGTAAAAAATATCTCAAACTTTCAATATAAGAATTGCCGTTTCTATTTATTTTCACTGTATGTACATACGGGCGCGGGCCCAGTCCCCGGATTTTTTTTCGAAAAACATATTTTGTTTCTTTTATAGAATTATACAGACTAACGTAGAGATAAATAACCTAAATAACCCCGACCCATCGGAAAGCTTCGGTTTCGGTTTGTCGGGTACTCCACCTTCTTAACTGACCCAAAAAGCGCCGATAGGTTCTCCCGTTTCACAGAGGGAGGCAGGCCATGAATGTGGATCTTCACCAACGACAATGGCACCCGTCGCCTGTTTCTTAGGTACACCTTTATGAAACCAAAAAATTTGTGATGGGACGAAAAACACTTACCGTGATTCCAATAGACGCATATATATGAAGCATAGATTCGCTTCAACACAAGCTCGTTAGGTAGTACCTCATACAAATAAATGAACTCAGAAATATATATAGATAACTTTTTTTGTTGGTTTTTGAATGGTTACTCCTCGCCCTCAGCGCGGGCCACCTGCACAGCCCAACTCTCACGAGCCACAACTGGCTGATCATCGGCAATAGCAGCAGGAGCGGCATGGACGGCATGGGCGACAGGAGCGGCATGGACGACAGGAGCTGCATGGACGGCATGGACGACAGGGACGCGGCCACGTCCACCATGTAAGCGACCCCTTCCAAAGTTGGCTGAATTCGGTTCGCATCTGACTGTGCCGCGTTGGCAGACATTCCTCGGACGACGGCCTGCAGGGCCCGATTGAAGGCACGTCGGTCCCTTGATGCCCTTCCCGGACCCTGGTAGATTCTTCCACCGTGACCCCGCCTACCTTCCTTCTCTGCGTTACACACATCCACTCTTACCACAAAAACGAGACACAAGAGCCCTCTATGGCCGCACAACTTTCAGCGCTTTTTGGGATGCAATTTTCTGGCAACCGTTGAGCGTACGACTTTCACCTGTTTCCGTGTTGTAGCGGTTATCACACGTTGAGGAAATGTTGGGGCCTCGGTTGAGTGGTTTCTGGTGATAATATAACCGCTACGCTGCGGAAACTTTTGTAGCCAGTTGACCCAGGCTGCACATGTTCAATAAAAATTCCGGGGACTCTGGCTAGCTTGGTTGAAATACCAATTCAATTTTTATGGCTCAACAAAGTAATTTTAATTAAACTTATTTTTATTCTATTTTAATTAAAGTAGCATATAATTTGGATAAAATTGGCATTAAATGTGATGGTTCCGGTTCCCGATTTCCCGTTCGCTTTCATCTAGTTTCAGGCCAAGGCCTTAAAAATTAAAAATTGAGCTAAGCCGGACCTGAAGAAGATGCCCCCAAGCCTCCAATCGGTTGTTGTTTGCATTTGCTATTGTTACATAGGTGACATGCTTTAAAAACCGGCGGAGCAACCTGTTGATTTGTTGGAGCTCAACTATGTACGTGGATTGTACGTTTTCCGGTAAATTTTTGACCATCTCCTTCACATCGAATTCCTTCCAGGAATTCTTTAAGTACACTTTTGAGTATACTTTATGTAACAGCTGGTCCATATGGTCATGACCGGCCCTAATGTGGTCTTCAAAATGCCTATAGTCCCTGTTTGAGCGGAGGGGCGTCTGGAAGTCCCACAGCTGATTCCCAAAGTAAAAAAACGATAGGCAGGTCCAAGTTCTTCTGTGTATTGTTCGGGGTTTTATTTGTAGTGGCTGGAATGCCCGCAGAGCGGTTGCCCCACCAGCGCCGTCTTCTCTCTGAACAATGCGGTTTTAAATGCAGACCCTCTCCCGCACTAACACCTTGTTGTGCACTTTTATCATTTGATGTATCCAGTTTTTGCTTGGTCGACCTTGCATTGCAAATTACAAGGGGATACAAGGGGGAGAAAACCACCAATCTTGGGCACATTTATTACACGAGGAATTTCTGTATTTTCTGTAACCTCTAATTGACTTTTTTATTGCTTTCTGTGCAACCTTAATAGCACTCATTCTGTGCAAGGGTTTTTGTTTTTTTAAAGCTTGAGTACCTGTTCTAATGACATGTCACAATCCCTGTGACAAACACCTTCCTACTCTTCTTCTTCTTCTTGTCTGATTTCTTCGTACCCTTTCGCTTTCTTACACCCATACCGAATTTTTTCTTGGCCTTCATCATATTGGTTACAAAATAGGCCGATGCTCTCTCACGAAAATTGCTGGTGCCCGCACACGTTCCCATGCTCTATTAAGTAAAACAGTATCTGCCCTATGACTTTCACTTAAATCGTTGTTCTTTGCATACGCAATATTATGTACTCGACAAGCCTCGTCCAATGGATTTATACCACGATCGCCACGCTCTAATCGTTTTTCTAATTTTGTGTGTGTGGTGCTTCAAATGGTAGTATATTAATTAATCTGTTTACAAGACCACTACCACCACCACCACCTGTATGTTTACTGTTTGCTGTACGACTGGAATAATTATAAAAACGTACACCCATTTTATGCAATGTTTAATCAATGAGTATTTCTCAGTGAATGAACTACATTGTGTGGTCAATATGCGTTTAATAAGACAATGTAAGCTATAAGCCCTCAATGTAAGCTACCACCAAGACACAGCACACTCTTGCCCAATACAATAAGAGCACTCGTTGTTGGGCCCTCCAATTGTGGGGAGACAAATATTGTGCTGAGTCTAATTGAAAGTCCAAATGGATTAAATTTTGAGAATATTTACGTTTTTTCAAAGAGTTTATTCCAACCCAAATACGAGTACCAGGAAAAGTTAATCAAACCAATTAACGGGATGGGCTAGTATTAGCATCCGGTGAAGCTAAGCAGAATTCTATAATGATTTTTGACGATGTTGCATGTGAAAAACAAGACAATATTCGTTCGTATTTCTGTATGGGTCGTCATAAGAATATTGATTCCTTCTATTTGTGTCAAACATATTCCAAAACATCTTATACGTGACAATGCAAACATGATTATAATGTTTAAGCAAGATGACCTAAATATGCGACATATATATCGTGATCATATTAATACCGACATGAATTATATATTGAATAAATGCACAAATACGCTGCACGCTGCCGCTCACACAGCACAGCTCACACCAATACAACTGCAATGTCTTGAGACTCCCGTGGCCACCGACAGAGACTCCTTTGGACAGATGGCAGCCAAATCTCTTCTTCATCGCTGTTTCAATCCTCCAAATTAGCTCCTCTTATGTTTTAGACCAGTCTTCAATGTTTAATCACAAATGCTGTAATAAGTATGACTATTTATTAAGCCACATTTGTTTTAGTAACATAAACTTCCATCCAGTTCTCTATTTATTCTTGGCGTCTGCCTTCTTCTTGGTGAATACACTTAACTATCGATAATATATATTATCGATATGTTATTAAAATACAGGGGTGCCACAGAAATTACTTCCGCTGGAAAATCACCTCAATTCCATTCCGCCGTGCCATACACCGATTTTTCAGCGGAATCAAAATCGCTCACAATTTATCCAGTGATTTGATTAAATACACCCATTTCCATAAAGGTTGTTCAATTGGTGATTAACCCTCATCCAAATAATTTAACATTATACATGTTAAGTTAATAAAATAAGCATTTTAGTAAATCACTATTCAATCCGCTGACTGAATTTTCACTTAACGATTCCGCTGCAGACCGAGGTGGCCACCTAGGGCGATTCGGACTTTCGAAGTTAATACAGTAATGCCACCTTTTTTAAGCCGAATTCGGAGCAAGATATTTAATATTAATTATATTGAAAGCATTCTGTTTTTCTTTAATTAAGCATTACAAAAAAAAAACTAATTGCAGTAAAACTTCCTTTACATCAAATTGTGATAGCAATTGTAGTCATTTGTAGGTCTACCTGGTGGCATCGCTTCAAGATGCTAAAACAGAACTAACAAATCATTTTTACACATTATTGCCATTGCATTTATGTCAAAAACACCTGTTCGGCTGAGTGCAGACCCATGGCAGCACAAAGAGAAGCATAGCGATCATTATACCCAAACTGGTAATTGTAATGAACTAAATTAGCAGTAGTTTGAGAAGACAATCACAAAAACCACATACATATCGTCTGAAGGCGAAAACGAGTCCGATGCGCATCTGAGAAGCCTGCTCTGCAAGGTTTGTATTCTAATATGTTGCCTCCGTAGTTATTCGATGGCCAATGTTTTTATTGAACAGCTGATTGCTGTCATTCATGGAGAGTTGCCAGACAACTGCTAGAGTTGACGAGTACATTGTTTTGTTTGACTCGCACGATATGGGATGTTTTTGCTTTGAAATCATAGAAGTACAGCTTTGAAATAACAATTATTTTATATCATAAAATGAAAAAAAATAAAAACCAATTGTTTTGATATGATAAAATCAATAAAACTGCAAAATGAACCCAATTCGAATTGAATCTTGAAAGGTGCCAACCCTAGCCTTAGTTCGAATTTGTTTTGTGACAATGCTAAGAAAAATGAAATCGCTCGGAATTCTGTGGCACGGCGGAAATTTTTAAGCGGAAATCCTCTGCGCGGTTTCCAATTTCACTAGTGATTTCTGTGGCACCCTGATAACATTGTTTCCGCTTATTTATATTGACTAAATAAACATAATTTCAATATTATAACAAATTCTGTTATTAGTTTTATTTTAATTTAATATATTTCGTTTTCTTATTTCTTTTCGTTGCACACGACTTGTCACGGTTATATAATAAAACAAAAGGTGAGCCGACGCTTCATTGCGGGATATAGATGTGCATGTGTGTGTATTCAGCACATCACATTCATAGCTGAATTGTTTCATGTTGATGTGTATGGTGCATTTGTTTTTGTCTCACACAGAAGAACAAATTATTTCATCATCCATTTACACACATGTACTCATACAGGACACACACACGGTCGACGGTCAAGTGCGGTTGTGTTTCAAAACGAGCTCCAAGTTTTCCGCAAAAAGAACCTGTGCCACGCCTAGAAACCAAAAGGAAGGCTGTTGAAAGCAGTCTACTGTCGCACCGGTACGTACTGTGTATGTTATCTGGCCTCGCCGACGTCCCGCCTGGTTGCAGGGGCACGGTTCAGTCACGGTGTAGTAGCGCTCCACGTAGGAGGGGGAGGGGTGAACCTCTGTTTTGGCGCTTTCCACTATCCTCATTGTTAGTGGATGAAAAACAATTCTCACTCAACCTGCTGCTCTCGACTGGAGTTTCACAGCTGATCACGGAGTTGTCAGACAGGTGATCGTGCAGAGTTGCTCCACGGACGAAGCTGCCGGACTACACGGAACGACGCAAGGCTGCCAGATCGGTGGAGATTGGTCAACCGGTTAGGAGTTGATCGCCAACGGAAATTTAAAATTTAAAATTCGAATTTCCAAGTAGGAGGAATGGAGGAGGAGGAAAAAGATGGCCTTCGAGAGGAGGTCAAGCCTGCAGCGTTCCCCACCGAAGTGGCAGACGCCCAGAGGTGTCTGGCCAAAAGAGCAGGCCGTCGGGATTTTGCCTTGGGATTGGCTCCCCGGTAAAGGAGCCTCAGAAGTTGAGGCAGCAGCCAACACTGACTGTCTCAGCCCCTGCAGAAGCCCCAGTCAATCCGTTCGACTTTAGCGGCGAGACTGGCGAGGGGAGCAATATGGGGACGGAGGTAGCCGCAGACCTGCGGACTATCCTCATGACTCTGGTCGATAGGTCGACTGAGCTGTCCAAAATGTTGAAGGACGCCCGTTACCTAAACAAGGACATGAAAGACCTGGCGCAGAAGGTGCTGAGACTGCAAAAGTCGGCCCTATTTAGTTTCGACGCTAATACCCGGACGAACAAGAAGGAGGGGCAGAAGGATCAGGAGACACAGTGGTCACCAAAACAGGACGAAGTCAAAATGCCAGCGAGGAGCAAGCCGAAGCATAAAAAAGGACCCGCAGGTCAGCCCACAGAGCTATCCAGCCAAAGGTCTGCTCGGCGGACGGAGACAGTCCCACCAACAAAGGAGTGGACGGAAGTCAAGGGCAGGACACGGGGTCGACAGCTGCGGCCGCGTGCAGATGCCATCATTATTGAGCCGAAGGACAGGATGTCGTACGCTGAGGTGTTAAACCTGGTAACACGCAGCCAGAACGAAAAGTTGAGGAGTGTTGGCGAGAGCGTGCGCAGAGTAAAGTGCACAGCCAAAGGGGCACTGCTGCTGGAGCTTAACGGCGCCGATCTGGAGACAACCCAGCAGATAAGGGATAGCATAAGCGATGCCTTGCAAGGGAAGGTGGAGGCGAGAGCACTCACCCAACAGACGAGGCTGGAAGTATTGGATCTGGATGAGATGGCCACGATAGAAGATCTCCAACTCGCTTCTAAAGAGCAAATCGGCGTCATGCTCGACGAGGCAGACATAAAAAGCCTGCGCCCAGCGTTTGGTGGCACGCAGCGCGCCATTATCAGCCTCTCGACGACCAGGGCTACAAAGGTCCTTTCTGTGGGGAAGATCAAAGTTGCCTGGTCCATTTGGGCAGTGCTGGTCAGCACTCGTGCGACGGTGGAGACGGCGCACATTCGGGTTGGAGAGCAAACCATAGCATCTAAAAGAGCCATCCGCTATCTCGGAGTTATGATTGATACCAGGCTCTGTTTCCGAGAGCACCTGAGCTATGTGCAGGAGAAAGCGGCAAATACGAGCCGGGCCCTGTTCCGAATACTGCTAAATACTCGGGGACCGAAACAAGAGAGGAGGAAGCTGCTGACCAGCGTCGTTCGCTCAGCCATAACGTATGCTGCAGCAGTATGGGCGGACGGCGTTAAAGTCGCCAGCTACGCCAGGGGCGTTAAGTCCATCCACCGGCTCTGCGCGCTCCGTATCTGCTGTGGTTTCCGGACCATTTCAGATGATGCAGCGCTTGTCATCGCAGGAGTATTCCCCATTGACATCCTAATCATCGAGGAGAGGAACGTGGCATTGGCTACCCGTGCAGGCGTCGACCGAAAGGCGGCGCGAGAGCAGTCTAGAGAAGAGAGCATCAGAGCCTGGCAAAGCCGCTGGAACATCGCGGAAAAAGGCCGGTGGACCCACCGCCTCATTCCAGATGTTGGAAAATGGGTAAATAGAGGTCACGGTGCGGTAAATTTTTACTTGACCCAACTCCTCAGTGGACACGGCTGCTTCGCACAGTACCTGTGCAGATTCGGCCATGAAAACTCACCACATTGCAGATGGTGCGGCAGTACCGGAGGAACAACGGAGGATGCTGAGCACATCATATTCGTGTGTGGGCGCTTCGAGCGCATCAGACGCGAGCTGTGGAGAGCCGCTGGTAGGCAACTGTCTCCCGGAAACATGGTGGAAGCCATGCTGTCTGATGACAAGATATGGGCGGCAGTGAACCATTTCGCCGCCGTCTCGATGAAGGAGTTACGAAGATGCGAGCGTATTAGAAGGGAGACATAGGAGGAGCCACGGTCCCTGCGAAGCAATGCTTCGCGGCCGTCCCGCAGGGACTCAGAACTCTCTACTGTTCTCCTCTATTCCTAGATTTCTAGTTTTATAATACATATATATTATAGTAAATAATTAGAGTAACAACATAAAATAAATGAGAGATACACAGAAAAAAAAAAAAAAAAAAAAATGTACTCATACATGCGTCACAAAGGAGTAGCCAGATCGATGGACTTCTTCTGCATTTTTCAACAAACCACGATACATTTATGAAAATTTTTCGAAAATGTTGGGAAGATAAATACGGTTTCTTATTAGTTAGCAAAGATGATGACATTGAAAAGGGTCGATATAGAAATGGTTTCGATCAGTTTATTGTTAATTAAATCAAATGGTGTGTTACCATCTACACCAGTTTAAGAAAAGAGTTCAAAATGTCAAGATCATTAATGTTATCATTAAATGGAAACACTTCCACAATAGAAACAAATTATTTTCCACCAATCGAATTTCTGAAAGGCGATTATGAATGTGCACTCCTTGACTATCACATGTACAATTCGATTCCCAATATTGATGCAACAAACAATCTGTTTCATATTGGAAATTATGTTATAACGATTCCCATAGGTTCGTATGAGCTCAATGTCTATGAGTTTATTCATCATAAATTGAAAGAATATAAAATTGAGAATACATTTAAACTGGAGAGTAATAACAATACGCTACAAGTTGAACTTTTTACTAGTGACCATGCAGTATACTTTAATAAAGAGCGAACAATTGGATCACTATTTGGTTTCGATAGAAAGATACTCAATCCGAGTAAAACAACAACTTATGTATCTGATCAACCAGTGAACATTTTAAGAATAAATACACTACGTGTAGAGTGTAATATTGTTAGCGGCTCCTATGTAAATAATAGACCAGATCATACATTATATGAATTTGGTATTAATGTTCCACCAGGGTATAAAATGAATGTAACACCTAGCAATCTCATTTATTTGCCAGTGAACACTAAGCAAATAAGTACTATATCTATGCGAATAACAGATCAGAACGGTGACTTGGTAAACGTGCGTGGTGAGAATATAACAATTCGTATACATTTACGAATGACAGAATGATTATATACAATAAAAGAACAAATTTTCACACGGATCCTCACACTAATATTTGTAAAGCTGTGGGAAGAGGTTCAAAAACAAAGGGCACCAGCAACAGACTTACATTGAAAAATAGAGCATTCTTAATATCGTTGGGATTCAAACTTCGAGTATAAAACAAGAAATAAATAAATAAATAAATAAATAAAATGAATGAAATTTTAAATGTGCGAGAAAAACCTTTCTCAGATGAAAGTATCTCAAAGAAGGAATTTCACACATACTTACCATATCAGCATTCATTCAATGCAAATGATGAAATTCGAATTACAATTCAAAATCAGGATCTATATGTACTGCCGCATGAGAGTATGCTTAATATACAAGGTGTATTTAGCATTGTAAATGCTGATAGGACACATAGTACACCGCCTGATCTACAAGCAACAGTTAAACGAGAAGGAACGTGTGAGTCGCTTCTGGGGACGCGACTCTACTTATACCCGTACTAAGTCAGTATATACATTTTTGAGCATATGATTTTTAGAATAAAAAAAATAATTTATATTTTACATTTTTTTGCAACATCTGATATCTACATCTACATCTAAAATGTATATTTTACAACTAACATGTAGATTTTATAAGTACAATTTAGATTCTACATCTCCTCTGCTATCGGTTGCTCGCGCTCTGAACGCGGCAGAGTGTGCGAGCGAGAAAGAGATAGGTAGCGGGTCTCTGTCAGGAATGGGCGGAAGAACCAACAGAAAAAAAATTCTTCATTCTGGCTATAATTCTGATCCGATCTGATTCAGATTCGGCAATCTGTTAGATATGGGCATTCTCTACGATACTGCCTTTTCAGTTTTAATGTTATTTTTAAAATTGTGCCTGCCACAGATTTTCATCCATTGTGGCGGCTGAAGGCGGCGGGGTGAAAAGCCTAAAAAAACAATGGATGCTAGTGAGCACCCATTTTGCTCAATGCATCAAATTGAAGGTGTTTGTGCTCTCAACAATGCACACAAAATTTTAAATTATTACAATTCTTAATTAATTAATTAATTAATCAAGCTGATTTCATTCATTCATATTTTGAGTGTGAAGGGAGACAGTACGTAAAATGAGTGAAAATCAGAACGAAAATGAAAACTTTGATGAGCTCAAGTACAACTTAAAGGAGTATTCAGCAGTAATACATAAAATTAATTTATTTATTGAAAATTTTGGAGATGAGATATTTAGAGGACATCTACTATTTCTTATGGAGTCAAGAGATATGTTTATATGTCAAATAGCAAATGATTTCACAACAACAACAACATTTTACGAAGAACACATCAAATTCTGTATGTGCCTGCTTTCACTACGTACTTCGGTTGCATGCAGTTAGAAAATTAATTTCATCATATATCCTATTTCACAACAATATGAAAAACAAAGCAAACAACAAAAACTTGAATAAAGAAAATTATCATCAGCAACCCCAAACAACGTTTGTTTTCATTTATTCCAAAAATAAAAGGAGATGAAACTATTTTTATTGGTTTACAAAAAAAATGGGATGGGTCTTCTAGGAGTCTAACTAAAAATTGAATATAAGGTGGTGGTTCAGTCGAGAGTCGAGAGGCATACTGAAAACCTCATTCACTTGCGTATTAATTACGATGATGATGATGATGATGTCAGCGGAGATAGAACAATTTTTAAACTTGTTCGAGGGAGTAATTTTCAATGAACATGTCAGAAAATTACTCGATATACACTACTTTTTGAGTAAATGTGAAAGTCAACTGTACATAACTTCTCGTTATGGTGGACACTTAACGTCCTGCCCATGGAGTCATGACAATGCGAGGGAAGGACCGGACACCTGCAGCTGCCATCACATTTCCAGAAGTCAAGCAGAGGCTAAAGAAATTATGTACAAATACTACAACTTAGAAAAGCGAATGATTTCAAAAACAATATAATATGAGAATAGTATTTTTTATTTTAATGAATGAAAATGTAAAAGTAATACAGAATACAAAATAATAAAACTTAAATCTAATACAATGAATTCCAATTATATGCATTATTATTGGTAGTATTGTTCTGATGGGTATTTTTGGACTAGTTACCCCTAAAATTTAATCTTATGCAATGAATTCAAATTATATGCATTATTGGTAGTATTGTTCTCATCATCGTCATCAGCATCATCATCATCAGTTGACCATACCGATTCTGGACTCAACATATCGGTGAACTCATTTGGAATATTGTAAGGAAGTTCCGCTGGGGTATAGACTCTCAGTCCGGCCAGGGCCCGATCCACTACAGAAAGATTTTAATTTTGCGGGACCTTGAGAATATCTATACGCGCCCTTCTCGATGCGTGCTCGAACCCTTCTTTTCCAGGCAGCGTCTTGGCAGAGGTAATCGGGCTGTTTCCCGATCCCGCCATCGGGATCGCGCTGTCTCCCTCTTTTCCATGTGTGAGAGTCTCTGCTGAAAGTCGCTGCTCAGCCTTCGTGTGTGGGGCTGTCAGAGATGACGAGTACGGTGATTGTTTCCTGGTTACGGTTTGCCCCATGAAATTACGATGTCTTTACTCGGCTTCCGCCTCTAGTCTCCACTATATACAGCTATTATGATTAGGTATGAAAATGAAAAGAAACTTAATGCTGGGGTGGATATGAAATGACTTACGAATTATAAAAATAATAAAAACTAATACAAAAATAACAAATTAAACTCTTTTTACAGACCCTCAAATATATAATATTTGAAGGTGCATTTCTACAGGCATCCTTCTCAAATATAGTAGGGTTCATATGCGGGGGGTGGTGTTTGAGGTGCGGTACCGGTCAACTACATATGTCAACTGTACACCTGAGGTAAATGGTCAACGGGTCACAGGACATTAACAAAAAGAACCCTCGGCACAACAGAATAGAACAGACATGATCTAACTTGTTGGCAGCGACCCTAAAATTAGTATATCACCACCACACACTTACACCACCAACATCCTTAATTAGAAGTTAACAATACAGACCATTAACCTCGGATTGAGTTGTACGCAAACGCACGCACTCCTCCCACCCCCGGCTTAAACAGGTGTCAGTGAGTAGTAGGGAGTGTGAACTGTATACAACTTCATTACAGCTAACGAGAACTCCCCCTCCCTAGGATCACTCCCTCACCCTATACCACCACCAATGTACACATGTGCGACCTACCCGACCCCCACGCATGAGATCACACCCTTCAACCCCATACGCAGGTGCAACCAACCAACCCTCACGCATGAGCGCACCCCAGCGTTAACTCCTACGCTTTCTTCAAGAAAATGTATCCAAAGAAGTTCCAAAGATCTATCTGCATTAAAACACCAGTGGCTCCGTTAACAAGGCCGTCTGATGTATCATTGACTATCATCATATATTTAGCCGTGGTTTTGAGAACCAATAGGTTAGGTTAGGTTAACCCAGACGGCCCTCACGGGGCCACGCATAGGCCAATATGGCCCTTAGTTGTCCGGATGGGGGTGTATGAACCTTTCGAGTATATTTACGAGCTTTTTAAGTCCTTGAGGATCGAAGTGTTTTTAGCAAAGGCTAGCAGTTCCCCTGGCGAGGCAACTTCCAGTGATGCCAGTACCGGGGCGCCCAGGTATATTCTCCTAGCCCTTGAAAGAGCAGGGAGATGTTCCAGGGTTTCAGTTGCCCCGGATTCCTCGCATTTCCTGCAGTTGCCACTGTTGGTGATGCCTAGTTTGACAGCATGTGCCGCGGCCAGACAGTGACCTGTGAGTATTCCCACCAACATTCTGCAGTCCTTCCGTGGGAGGTGCAGTATGTAGTGGCTGAGTTTCCTATTGCGCTCCTTGCTCCACCTGCTTCTGGCCTGTGTGTCGGCCCGTTTCTCTAAATCGCTTTGGAGCGTTCTAAGGGAGACCGGCACGTTCTCAGTTCTGTCGTTTGCCAGCCCGACGCCGTTCTTAGCCAGACCGTCCGCCATCTCGTTGCCATCGATGCCTTGGTGGCTGGGAACCCAGTAGATCCGCACTGACTTTGTCGTGCTTAGGATATCTAGTGCCTCCCTGCTTGCCAAGACATTTCTGGAACTGACCGCCGACGACTGCATGGATCTTATCGCCGCCTGGCTGTCCACGAACAGGTTGATCATGTCGTGTGGACGATCCGTAGACTAAGCAGCCTCTGCCGCTTTCCGTATGGCGAAGACTTCCGCCTGGAATATGCTGCATTGGTCCGGTAGCTTATAGGACAGCCTTATCTCAGGGTCTGTACAGTATATGCCTGCTCCTACTCCTCCTTCCATCTTGGAGCCATCGGTATAGATGTTGAGGTATTGAGTCTGGTCCCGACCCCTTTTCCAGTCATCGGGTCCCATGCGGTTGTTTTTACATCCAGGCCAGTTTGGGGGATCATGTAGTCAGATATACTGGTCATGTCTCGGCCAATTGAACTGTGCCCGAATCCTTGTAGAGACATATTGCCTGATGCTACTAAGCGTTGTGCCGCCTTTCCTGCAGTCAGTTGAGCTTGGATGTCCAGGGGGTCGATTCCGATTATGGTTTCGAGAGCTTTTGTTGGGGTTGCCCCCGTAATGCAGAGCAGTGCCTGCCGCTGGGTCTTTTCCATAAGCTTATTGTACGTCTTCTTTTCTGTCGCTTGCCACCACACTAAGACTCCGTACAGCAGAGTCGGTCGCACCACCGAGATGTAGATCCAGTGCATTAGAGCAGGTGATAGGCCCCATGTGCTGCTAAGCATCTTCTTGGATGCGTATAGCGCAATGGTGGCCTTCTTCACCCTTTCCACTACATTGGGCCTCCATGCCAGCTTGCTATCCAGTACTATGCCGAGGTATTTGACTTGTGCTGGGGTCAGCCTGGTTTTATCAATTTTCGGGGGATCCATGCCGGTACCTTGTATCTCTTGGTAAAGAGGATGAGGTCCGTCTTGTCCGCGTTGATACTGAGTCCTACTTTTCCTGCCCACTCACATATCTCCCTGAGTGTTGATTCCATTATGGAGCTGAGGGTCGATGGACATACTCCCGTAATAATTATGCTTATGTCATCTGCATAGGCTGTTATTTTTGGGGCTCTCCTCTCGAATCTCTTTATTAAGTCGTCGACCACCAGGTTCCACAGGAGGGGCGACAGGACCCCACCTTGTGGTGTGCCTCTATGCGCCCCCCTCACCATGGAAGCGGTGCCCCACTCTGATTGCACCCGTCTGCAACTTAGAAGGTTCTTTATCTAGAGGTTGATTGCGGGATGTGTGTTGGTCGCTTCTAGGCGGTCCATTATCGCGCTCGTATTCACGTTGTTGAATGCTCCGGATATGTCTACGAACACTCCTAGAGCATACTTTTTATTATGGAGGGCTCTCTCGATGGTGGCTACTAGCGAGTGCAGTGCCGTCTCTACCGATTTCCCTTTGGTGTAGGCATGCTGGTTGGTTGACATCAGTCTCCCTACATCGTTCCTGATGTGTAGATCCAGCAGCTTTTCTAGTGTTTTGAGTAGAAAGGAGGTGGGCTTATCGGTCTATAATCCTTGGGGCTCATATGGCTGCACTTTCCTGCCTTTGGAAGGAAGACAATCCTCGAGGTCCTCCATTGGATAGGGATATAGCCCGTGCTCAGGCAAGCTGAGTATATTGCTGAGAGCCATGGGGTGATCACGTCTTTGGTCACCTGTAGCATGGCTGGGAATATACCGTCTAGTCCAGGTGCTTTCGTACCCACAAAGGAGTCTATAGCCCAGTGGATTTTCTTAGACGATATGAGACCTGTTGGGGGATGCTCTTCCTCAGTTGCTAGGTCCTGATGCGTTGTAGCGTCAGCAACCTCGGTGCATCCTGGGAAGTGAGCTTCCATTAGTGCTGTTAGGGCTTCTTCACTGCCCTCAGTCCACTGTCCATCTTCTCGCTTCAGCTGACTCTGTATGGTAGGTTGCTTTGATAGCAGCTTCCGAAGTCTAGCCGTTTCTGGGACTTTCTCGATATTGGAGCAGAAGTTCCTCCACGAGTTTCTTTGTGCCCTGCGTATTTCCTTCTTGTACTCCCTGAATAGGGTTTTGTATTCCTCATTGATTATCTCCTCGTTCGCCTGTTTGGCGATTTTGAAGAATTCTTTGAGGTTGTTTCTTTGAAGCGATAGGTCCCGGTTCCACCAGAGTGGTTTGGTCCTCTTTTTCGTTCTCGATGGTGGGCATGATGCGTGGTACGCATCCAGTAGTTCCTTGGACAGGGTCTCTAGGGGCGTTTCTATGTCTTCCGGGGATTTCACTGTGCCCGGGCGAGCGAGCTTCGAAGTAACTGTTTTTAAACTTTCCCAGTTTGTATTCCGGGGTTTCTATAAACAGTTATCTTCGGAGAGTGTTTATATTCCACTCGAATTGAATGTACTTGTGGTCTGAGAAGGATGGTCTTTCAAGGACTCTCAGCCAGACACCAAGTCTCTTCCCGTTACGAGTGTTAGATCCAGTACGTTAGAAGAGGGGGACCTACGAAGGTGTGTTCCTCCCTACGTTTGCTACATCTAGGTTAGTTGATAGTATGAAGTCTAGAAGTGACTCACCTCTCGGATGTCGGGGCTTCCCCACGCTAACCAGGTCTGGCGTCCGTACCAACCAGGTCTTTCGGGCTGGCATCCGCTTCCAGACTCCTTAGCTCTTCCGGTGGAGCTGGCCTGTAGTGTGCCATATAGCAGGAAGCTACCACAAGGTGCTTTTCCTCGCTTTCTAGCATCACCGCAGCCAGGTCATCAGTGCTGTAATGAGACAAAAGGTAAGCATGGATGCCCTTTCGTACGAGTACGGCGGTTCTAGTCCTGCTTACCGATGGTGAGTGGAAAAGGTTGTAGTTAGAGGACTTTAGTCCGGCCACAGCGTTGCCAGAGGCAACCCATGGCTCCTGGACCAAAGCTATGTCGACGGGCCCTTGCTCCATGGCGATGAGGAGCTCCGTCCACGCGAGCTTGCTTTTATGTAGGTTGAGCTGCAGCACCCTCACTGACATGAGAGGCTGGCTCACCTACACTCGACGGGTTGACTATTATTGTCAGGTCACCGTCCTCCTCCTCTTCGGAGTCATCCAGCGTAATACCCTGAGCGGCCTCCACGATGGACTCCAGACCGAGGTCCTTCTCCACCTCGCCTGCCTGCAGGGTGTGCGTGTCTTTGTCTTCGGGGTGGCGCTTTTTGAGGCGGAGGTATACGCTACCCATGCCCCACGCCATCTTCCCGAATCTGGGGTACAGCAGGTCCTCTGCCTCCTTGCTGATCTGGAGGATCGCACTCTGGGCCCCGTTGGGTAGTGGGCTCCCAATGTGCAGGATTCTCCAGTTCGCCGTTGGCACGTCTGGGTTCTGCCGCTGTAGCAGCCTCAGCGCACGGTCTCCTTGGATTGCGATGGGGAAGATTACCTTCGCCATTGGTATGGACGGGATTAGCTCCCTGTCCACAACCTCCAGTCTGGCCCCCTCCCACATCGACTCCATTTGGCAGACCGTTTGCGTCAGCCACTTGAGTGTGGAGTCGTCCATACATATCAGTATTTTGACCCCGTTAAGCCTTAGCCTTCATCCCCTCAATAGAACGCTTCGGCCCTTCCCTACGCAGGGAGCTGGAACCTGGTTCAGGCGAGCGAAAAAGGCTTTCTTCCTCCGTCTTGCTGACCGAGAGCACGCTCTCCAGGTCCGAGTCTGTCTCGACTAAGGCACCTGTGCGGCTCAGCTTGGAGTGAGTCCGTTTTGTGGCAGTAGCATTGCAACTGACATGGCCTGCTCCCGCCATATCCGAGGTGTGACCGCTGGCGACACGCAGAGAGGATTGCTCCTCCCCGTGCCCGCCGGTGGTAGCAGTCACGCTTTCCACCGACGTTTGGGTTGACATCCCAACCCGTGCTTGACCTTCTGTCCGCTCCATACTAGGCCCGAAGGTCCATACGTAGTTAATGTTTATCGGGGGAACCACCCCCTAGCGTTTTATGCCTACCCGCCAGGTAGGCATTGAGAACCAATGAAGTACACAAACTTTGTGTATTAGAAGTTTTGACACTCTTAACAGCCTCCATATATTTAGTTTTTATATCTTGGGTAAGATGTTCTGCTTTGATGCCGTCTAAAGCTATTGAAGTATATTCTGCTGGCATACTCGATGATAGCTTCTCCCTATTGTACCTTTATGTCTCTTTAATGCTATAAAATAAGTGGATCGCATCTCTTGGAGCTTGACTGCGTTCAAATATTCTGTCCCTAAGCAATTGAATGTCTTCAGACGACATGTCGCCCGATGCCATTACTAAAGGTTGGTCATCTCGCTGTCGCATAATCTCTGTAAGTTCGAAAAACTTGAAACCATCCCAGAGACAATAGCCGACTATAGCGCACCTGATGCGAACTAATGAGGATTTGAATATCCAACGATCACCTACTGGACATACAGTGGTCATAGTAGTGCCGCACCTCATCACTTTCAGGACCGTTTTTAAGACACTTCCAGTTATACAAATTGAACATACAAACCCTTTTTGGACAGCCTGGAAAGTGCTTTCAAACATGTACACACAAAAAATGATGTTCATTGAAATAGTAGTGTTTTTAGGACTTAATATTTAGTTGTGAACCCTTTAAAGGATTTGCTTCTGACACTAGTCTTTTGACATCTCCCGATCTCGATCTTCTCACCAGCAAACCAGGCTTTGGCCATTTTGCTCGTATGTTTTGGATCATTATCCTGTTGAAAAGTCCATTTAAGCGGCATTTACCAACTAGCATATGGGAGCAGTACATTTTTCAATGAGTCCACGTACACATTTTGGTGCATGATACCCTCAATCTTATGTATCGGACCCACACCAGCGTAAAAAAAAAGTTCATATCATGATGCTTGTACCACCATGCTTGATTGTCTTTTTGGTGTATCTTCGTATATATTCCGTGTTTGGTGGACGACGAACATAAACTCTAGAGCCAGTGCCACCAAATGAAACTACTTTGCTCTCGTCCGACCACAATATGTTTCGCCACCGTTCGACTGACCAGACCATATAGATTTTGGCATACTGCAGTCGTGCGACCACGTGCCTACGCATCAAAAGAGGTACCTTTCGGGGCTTCCTTGCATTTGGATTATAGCTTCTGAGTCTTCGTCTAACTGTGACATCACTGATCGGCAGATTCAAATCCTTTTAACGGCTTGATCTTGCTATACCGCTCAGAACGTCTATCCTCCAAAACAAAAGTTTTACGTTTATGACCACGATTATTGTTTAGACTGCTCTAAAACATGAAGGGTAATAATAACTAATTTAACGACCGCAGCTGTACATCAATGTAAATTGATATTTAGACACAAACTCATAAATTGTCTAGTTCTTAAGTGCACAGCCGAGAAATCTCTTAAAAAGGTCCCACGCTGACAGATGTCGTCGATGCGTTGGTCGCCGATGTCACACCAATTGTACACACATGTGTTATCTTATTTTGTTACCAGAGCTCCAGTGTGCTCACACACAAACACATACCACTGCGTTGGCACTAGACCTAAGCCTAGTTTTGCTTCACAGTAGAGCTACCTAATCTCATACAATTTTAATAAAGAACCAGTTTTAATATTGAACTCAACAAATGTGGATGTCTTTTCATCTTGGTTTGGTTAAGGCATTTACATTTTGGTCCTTCGACATCTTTGCAGTTGCACCCTTTATGGTAACGCAACTCAGAGAATACACCAGCACCTTAAAGATTCTGTCAAGTACAAGTGCTTACAGCTACAGGTTGCCAAATAAGTAACTCTTGTATCCCCCCTTGTTGGTAAGGTACAGAGTATATAAAAAAAGCATAAAGATTTACAAGATTCTTTTGTTTTTTTAAAAAAAAAAAAAATATATAATAAAATTTTTTTGTGAAATAACAGTCGAGAAATCAACAAATTTAAATAATTGTTTTGCCACCGTGCAAATATTGTTAAAGTGGCGTATTCGAGGCAGAAACATCGTATAAAAATTGTGACATTGTGGTCGAGAAATCGGCAATTAAAATACAAGTGAAGTTACAGAGAACCCCGTCAACAAAAGATTAAAAGAAAAAGTCATCATCATTCGTCTACAAAAATAAAAGCATCAGTGACAGAAAAGAAATCAACCAACACCAAAATAACAAAGTTAAAAAAGAAAACAGTGTAACAATAAAGTGCAGCCGCAACTACACCATCTGCAACACCGAAAAAAAAACTAAGATTTAAGATTCAAAAAAATTTATATATATATGTAGAGTCCTTCGTTTTATTTAAAGAACTATGACTGTTTATTTAAACGTTTATAGCTTATTCGACTTAATTTTAACAGAGTATTTCCGTTGTGTCTTGTTCGAGATTTCGGCAGCGAATGAAGAAGGGCGATACGTTGCCACTCTTTTCTCACGTTGCAACTGAGTTCATCTCTTATCGATATCTTAGGGCAGAGACAGAGGATTAATGGTGTTCCCGCTTCTGGTGTTCCTTGGCACTAGCCTATCACTACCGCATCCCACATTCGGCCCTCCTGACGCCGGATTCGACCCTTTCAACTTCGTATCGGCCATGACTATTAACTTTGACTATTTTATATGGCCCTAGATACTTGCCCTTCAATTTTAAGCCAGTCCCATACTGGGTGCGCTTAATGGCTACCAACTCTTTGATCTTATACTTCTTCTCTACCTTTCTTTTGGCATCGAAAGCTCGCTTATTCTCAGCTTGCATATTCTGAATATTCTCTCTTGCTTCCTTTCTCAAGCTGTCACGCTCATCGTCTAATTCTGAAATCAGACAGTCCTGTATCAATTCTCTGAGCTGCACATTACCTGAAACACGCATATCTAAGCCAGTTAGCAGTTTAAATGGCGAAACTTTGGTACTCCTCGGTTCGGTATTATTTATGATCTGTTGTATCTTCCCTACATGCTTATACCAGCATCCTGGACTTTCATGACTTACTTTAGATAGCATTGGGACAACAATTTTATGGATACGCTCGACCTGTCCATTTCCCCTAGGTACGCCTGTTGCAATTAGCAAATGTTGAATCTTCTCCCGACCGCAGTACGCCTTAAACAGATGCGAAGTGAACGCAGCTCCGCGATCTGAAACGATCCTGTACGGGTTTCCAAAGCAAACAGCCTGACGCTCCAAACAAGTAATAACTTCTTCAACCCCTGTACTTCGAGTAGGATACAACCTCACGTACTTAGAAAAGCCTTCTACAATCACGAAAAGGTGATTATATCGTTTTTTGGTTAGCTCAATCGGGCCAACATGATCAATATGGTAGGTGACCAGCGGCTTATCCCCCTTGTCTATCGGTGTGAGGAACCCTTCTTGCCTACCTGCCTTTGCATTTACCAGAATGCACTCTACACAGCTGTCAACTACTCGCGCTACTTTCTCCTTGAGCTTGGGAATATAATATGACTTCTTGATCAAGTCTTGAGTCTTTTAACAAGAAAAGTGACCTTGCTGGTGGTTGATCTTAATGATTTCATTTTCCATGAGCGAAGGTACAACCAATAACTCCTTATTGGGATCTTTGAACAGAACTTGGTTCAATACGTAGAAATCTTCATACCCTTTGGACTCGACAACACTTTTGACCACCTGCGTCCATTCATCTAACAGCTGTGCCTCCCTCAAACGATGTAGCAAACTATCAGTTACAACATTACACGACACCCTGCTCAAGGCATCCACGTGTCTCATTTTAGAACCGGACCTATGCTCTATCTCATAGTCGAAATCTTGGAGATACATTGCCCATCTCGACACTCTGAGCGGAATCTCCTTCTTCTTCATGGTCATGGTAAAAGCGTTACAGTCCGTAACTATCTTGAACTTTTTCCCAAGGACGTACACCCGCCACTTTACCAAAGCTCCAATAACCGCAAGCACCTCGAGTTCATAAGAATGATACTTCTCCTCGCACGGCTTGGTTTTACGACTCATGTAGAAAACTGGATGCCACAAATTATCTCCTAAATCTCGCTGAAGCATCACTGCCCCGAACCCGAATTTCGAAGCGTCCGTATGAATCTCCGTTTCGAGCGAATGATCATAAAGCTTCAGAACTGGTCCACTAATCAACGCTCCCTTCAACTCCTCGAATGCTGCTAAATGTTTCTGCTGAAATTCAAACTTCATCTCTTTACGCAATAAGTCTGACAGCGGCTTGGCAATTACAGCGTATCCTTCCACAAACCTACGAAAGTATGACGTCAATCCTAGAAATCTTTGTATTCCCTTCTTATCGCGTGGAATCGGAAAATTAGCAACGGCTTGAGTTTTTTCATCACCTGGTTTGATAGTACCCTTTTCAACGACATATCCCAAGAAATTTACCTTCCTCTTCAATACCTGACACTTACTCCAATTTATACGTAAGCCATTTCTCTCTGCTACTTCTAAAACTCTTTTCAATTTCAGCACGCCCTCTTCGATACTCTTACTTGCAATGATCACGTCATCCATGTATACAACCGCATCCTCATTCTTGATTAAATCACGCATGACCGCCATGATAAACCTCGTAAACACTGCCGGAGAGTTCGTGATACCGAAAGGTACAAACAGAAATTCATACTGTCCATTCTGAGTTACGAACGATGTATACTTTTGGGATTCTGGCGAAACAGGGACGTGAAAGAAACCATTTGTCAAATCTAGGGTCGTGAAAACCTCTCCGCCTTGCAGTTTCTCCAACACGCAATCCATATGAGCTGTTGGGAAGTTATCCCGGACAATCTTCACATTTAATTTGCTATAATCGCAACACAAACGCTTCTTCCCGTTCTTCTTGTCTATAAGAACCACTGGCGAAGCAATATGCTAAACGTCGCGGATGTTGAAATACAGGCAATTCATCAGTCAACAAGACCTTCATCTCTACTGGCGAACTGAGATTTCTCTTCGGCTTATAGTTCTCGATCATGAACTCAAATTCAGATGCGACCTTCTGACTCAAATGATCCAACTCTACCACAGACTTTACATGATAGTCTTCCATGGTTAACATGCAAAGGCTCTCAAACTCGCTCCTCAACTGCACACAAGAACTCTGCCCTAGCTGACCATCATCTGTTCCTAATTCCGCTCTTTTTCCGGCACAACGAACCCTTGGCGAAAATATAGTGCCATTCTTGGTAACCATTATATCGACGTAGTCCAGGATAGTTGTGCCCAAAATTGCATCAAACTTCATGTCGCCATCAGGAATAACATGAAACTCGACTAACATGTCAATTCCATCGATATTGACCTTTGCTCCGAAACTTCCAAAAGTCAGCACCTGACTTTCACCGATCCCTGTCAAAACTTTCTGGCAACCTATCAGACTGCAAATGCCTACCCCTAGTTTCAAAAAAAACTCCTACGCATCAAACACAACTCAGCTCCTGTATCCACAAGTCCCTTAAACACTGTAGTCATGCAAATTACTGATTTCAGCTCAAGACTCGAAGAAAATGGGGCCCCCGATGGTTTTGAAGCGACTTTTTTGTCCTGAACTACGTTTGTTTCTCTGCCTGTCTTAACTTGCATTTGACCATTACACTGGGCTGCTCGGTGTCCTGGCTGATCACATTTAAAGCACTTCTCTCTCACAGGACAATCCCTCTTCATGTGTGACGAGTCTCCGCAACTGAAACATTTCCTAACTGATCCAGGTACCACTTCCTTTGAAATCTCGTTCCCAGTCTTACTGCTCTGCCCACCATACGAGATTTTTGATATGCCTCAATTTGTAGCTTTAGATCTTTTAAGTTTCTGGATTGGTACAAAATGACTTTGTTTGACCTTGTATCTGGGATACCCTCTATAAAATACTCGATCAAACTCTCTTCTTCCAACTGAATGGGCTTGGCTATCTCCATTAGAGCATACAGGAATTCCTGCAAAGATTCACCCTTATGCTGTTGACGTTTTCCCAACCTACGATGAACTTCTGCTGAGGACAGCTTGACTCCAAACTCTTCCAACAAAGCAGTTTTCAAACTTTCCCAATCCTTTATGTTTCTCTGGCTACGCACAAACATTTTCGCTGCTCCACACAGCAACTGTTTTTGCATACACGAATACCTGTAGCTTGTTCCACTCAACTGTAGCTGCACAATCTTCCAACTCTCCTATCCATTGATCGATATCTGGAGACTTCGATCCGGAAAACTGAGTAACACTGCCCTCGACATCTTTAAGAGTGAACCACGATCTACCCTGCCTCACAACTCCTAGTCCTTGATGCCAACCTGCTCTGTTTTGCTGATTAATAGAAGTTGCCGCGGATTCCACCGATATGTTGTCTTCACCATCATCCTCCGTCTCTGACTCACCATCGACATTTCCTTCATAGTGTGTCAATAATCTCAGTTGCAATTCCTCTTTTAATCCAGTCGTACTCAATTGCAACTCCGACAACTTCCGACGCAACTCTTCAACTCTGTAATGTACCTGGTATTATAAGGGTGGTGTTTGCTGCGACATTCACCATAAACTAGACAACGTCAGTATGAGATCATGGTTAGCATGTTGGGATCTTTCGGCTAGGGCTCGTCGGACGGGGGGGATCTTTCTGTTGTTCTAGTTGTTACACTCACAAGAGATTTTGTGCTAACCTGGCCGTTATTAGGTGTTGAAATTTAAGTTAAAATGCAATATGCATCGCCGCTCTGAGTCAGATGTAAGGACTCCACGTTACCCACCCAACCATGTTAACTACTGCTCATTCTTTAAGTGTTAACCCTTATGTGTTATATGTTCCTTTTCTCAATACCCCATTATAATTCCTATACTCCATATTTCTCAAAATAAATCTTCAATATATTTCCCCAATAAATGACATGATTTCAAAACTAAAGACTAGAATAATAGGTATTTAAATCAATAAAGATGGATATGTATGTAGTTAAACGTTAATATATGAATAAAGAAAATCTATGACAAATCATTAATATGGTGGCTTACAAATTTCGTTCCATCGCTGCAACAGGCCTGCATGCATTGACGTCCCACCTAGCTAAGAACATTAACAGTATGTACAATGTGTATGAAGTTAAAGAAAAGTGAAAGAAATCATAAAAAAAATAATTATATACATATGTATATGTATTTGTATAAATAAGTAACTCCGTTTCATTCATCCATCCTTATTGTGCTCCCCTTCCAACATCCAGCATGACGATGTCCATCCAGACCCTGACCAAATGGTCCGTCATACCCGGTGTTGACTGTCTGTTGGTATGCACACGTG
Source organism: Drosophila tristis (assembly GCA_018150885.1). Classification (NCBI taxonomy): domain Eukaryota; kingdom Metazoa; phylum Arthropoda; class Insecta; order Diptera; family Drosophilidae; genus Drosophila; species Drosophila tristis. Next base: position 112,331 of record JAECWT010000258.1, on the reverse strand, counting down.
CGCTCGTCCGAGGTCAAAAAAGGTCGATGGAAAACACCTCTAGAAAACTTCTCTGGAGCTAGATCTCCAATCAACGATGTATATGGGCGCGAACCGAAGCAAACTTAGCCTTTAATTGGCATATAACAAAGACCCTTTCCAGAAAACACAAAATTTTATTAGTCTACATGCCATGTGTGTTACGTCATGGAAAAAATTACCTTTCGGGCTCGCAACTGGGTTTAATTCCGAAGAAAGATCTTTATAAACCAGAGCACAAATCGGCCAAGACTGCCTTAGCATGTGCACCATGCCCCTAGGAAAATCACTACGTTAGACACTTTTAAAACTTTTACCTACTTGAGGTTAGTTACCTGATCGGACTAGCTATCACCTTTTTTTTTTGGCCGTCAATATTTTTAAGCACGACTAATTGCACTCAGGATATATCTCCTGTTTTAACGGGACTAGCAACGATTCACTGCTCTTTTATAATGTTTTTCTCTTTGCAGAATTTAACCAACAAAAAAAAAGCACGTGTTATACAAAATTTGTATGCACTTGTTGTCTTGCAGCAACTGACCTTTTACAATTCGTTGGCACAGATCGAATGATCTAAGACCTAAGCTTCGGTTTTGCATTACCTTTCCCACCCACGCTTTTAAAGCACGTCTGTATCATATACGATCTAAGCTAAAGCATAAAGCATAAAGCTCGCTTGACCGACTAAAGCTTTCTAATGCATACATACAGCTGCAGCTACAGTGCTGTGCACATAAATAGGTTGAAATATAAAACGCGAAATTATGAGCCGTCACAACTCGCAATGCCAAGATCTCGCTTCTCTCCATTTTACAAATTTAACCTGCAGGAAATTTAGTGAAATACAATGTCAAATGATTGTTTAAATCTAGTTATTCCCCACAAAATGTAAATATAATAACAGCCCTGTCTACCGTAACGATACTTTCCAGCACAGCTTATTTTTTAGCAATCGATAACAATGTTAACCCTTCAAGCCTCTTTCTACAATACAACCTTACGATACCAAACTTTCTGGCAACACTCCGTCACCAGTCTTGAGTATCTCTCCGTCCCGCTCTCTCTCGACGATGCTTCCTGCTGTCCCGCTCTCTCTCGACGATGTTAGCTTCCATCCAGCTCTCTCTCGACGATGTTAGCTGCCGTCCTGCTCTCTCTTGTGAACGCCGCTCTGTGTAGCTTCACACACGCTTTGAAGACTTGCAAACTCAACTGGAACCTTCTGGTCGTCTTCGTCTGCTGCAAAAATCCGTGCACCAGCCTTGACCTACACGTTCTTGCACACAAGCTCCGATGACGCCACCAGATCCAATATCTTGCTCTCTGCCGCCGTCCCGCTCTCTCCTGTGTACGCCGCTCTCTGTAGCGTCACACACGCTCTGTCGACGATCTCCTTCTGAGCACTGTCCTGTTCCCAGACTCTCTCCACGATCCGCTGCTTTCTGACTTTTCCGCTCTTGACCAGCACCTTGTGTATGGGTGAGTCGCCGCTCCTCGCTGCCTCTGCGCTTCCCATTGCCACGTTGTTTGCAATTGCGCGTCTCTATGATGAAATTCTTGCCGCCTCGCTGTCACACTGCTGTTGTCTCTGTCGCACTCCCGCCGATTTGCTTATGACGACTTTCCGACCTCTCCAGCCTTTCCTTTGCGAATTGTTCTAGAATTTCACGTTCTTATGCGAAAACTCAAACTTTGTCGAATGGTAGGCTATAATCCTGGTTGAGCCCCCAAATTTGTAGGGTCCTTCGTTTTATTTAAAGAACTATGACTGTTTATTTAAAGGCTTATAGCTTATTCGACTTAATTTTAACAGAGTATTTTCGTTGTGTCTTGTTCGAGATTTCGGCAACGAATGAAGAAGGGCGATACGTTGCCACTCTTTTCTCACGTTGCAACTGAGTTCATCTCCTATCGATATCTTAGGGCAGAGACAGAGGATTAATGGTGTTCCCGCTTCTGGTGTTCCTTGGCACTACCCTATCACTACCGCATCCCACACATATATAAAGTAAAGTACATTTTAGTTAACATTTAAATTTTTCACATATTTATACTTAACATTAAAAAAAAAAACATCATGATGTCCAAAGAGACAATAGCCTTAATAAAAAGGCAGGTAGAAATAATTTCCATGATAAGGGTATTAGAAGAATTTAAAACTTTAAGCAGGTTAAAGAAGTTAAATTGTTGACAGCAGAATGTATGAATAACAACGATATGCTCTTAAAAATTGGTGTAGTCGATCACGACTATTTTAAGAAAAACCACTATGCAACCACTATGATGGGAATAATAGGAAGAATACAAAGTACAGTAGATAGTCAGAATCAGATGAGTGAAAGTGTCGATATCGAACAAGAACAGAAAGCGTTATGTTCTGAGCAGAAGCAAAAGATTTCTGGTTCCGATATGGATGGTACGAAAACTGTTAGCAAACTTTCAAAATCCATAGAGCAGTTAAAAAGGTATTCCGATGACGGAAAAAATGAAAATTTGAAATTCAGGATAGAAAAGTTAATGTTTTATTGGAGAAAGGTAGTTGGTATGAAAGAAGACGAAATGATTGAATCTATTGATATGTATGATGATGTTTTAAATGAATTAGAATTTGACGTGTTAACTGTCACTAAAAGCATGAGAAAAAAACTTAAGGATGTGCCAGGATGTGAATGTGCCAAAAATTGGAGAAGTTACAAATAAAAAAAATTGATGATTTGCCAACACTTCCAAAAATTAAGGTACCCACATTCTTTGGGGATTCCAAAGATTGGGACCTGTTTTATGAGTTATTTTCCGAATTTATTCATTTAAGAGACGATCTAAGTCCTACCTTAAAATTTAATTACCTTAAGATTTCACTTAAGGGAGAAGCGAGAAATGTAGTTTCTCACTTATTGTTAGGTCCAGGGGAAAATTATGTGACCGCTTGGGAATTGTTAACCAAGCGGAATGAAAATAAAAGCAAAATATTTTCCGATCAATTGAACCGCCTTCTTGAGCTACAAAATTTAAGTTTGGACTCAGTTAGGCAGTTAAGAATGTTTATTGACACTATAAATGAGTCAATTCACATGATAAAATTAAAGGCACAATTATCTGATGAGGTTTTTTGCACATATAATTATCAGAAAATTAAATAAAGAGGCTCTACAAATTTATGAGAGCCATGTTAAGAAAAACAAGGAAATTCAAAAATTATCCGCCGTCATGTATTTTTGCGAGCAACGATTAAATTCGATAAGCTCGATTCAGGAGGAAAAACCTGTTAAAAAAATATTTAGCAACAACATAAAAGAGTTGTCTGCTAATAGTTGTCCTATTTGCAAAGGTATGGGACACACAATATTTCAATGTCACAAATTCAAGGCTTTAAATCCATCTGAAAGAATCTTTATCCAAGCGTTTCTGTGTTTTCAATGCCTAAAACACACAGATAGTAAAAAATACACTAGCTAAACATTTACTTAGTATATTAATTCAAAGAGTAAAAGAATCCTTTGACAATATGGTAGAAATCTATGCTTGGTGTGATTCAACTATCACTTTAGCATGAATTAAGAGTGGCCAAAGTAAGATCCAATTTATCAGACGAAGAACAGATGACATTCGGAGATTGGAAAGGTCCTAAATGGCTAGCTGAATTAAAGGAGCATTGGCCTCAACAGCAAACTATAGAGGAAGCTGTGCTGATAAACACATTAATAAATAACGAAATAGACGATCCTATTTGCAATTTACTAGAGAGGTATTCCAGCATAAAAAACTAATACGTATAGTGGCTTACAAAATTAGATTTATTCATATAAAAACAAATAATAAAATAAATAAAAATAAATCATATCAATCTTTTCTCTCAGTAAGCGAGTTAAAACTAGCTGAAAAGGTTGTTATAAAGAAACAGCAAGAATACCAGTTCCGTTTAGAAATACAGTGCCTAAAAAACAACAAAGAAATAAAGACAAATAACAGAATTTTGTCTTTAAATCCGATTCTACTTCGAGTGAGTGGAAGATTGCAAAACTCCGCCGTCGAATTTGATGTTAAACATCCAATAATTTTAGACAAATGTCACGTATCAGGGTCAAATTTAAAAATGCCCATAAAGAATCTTTACTTGGAGGCGTAAACTTAATGCGTAATTGTATCCAAAGAAAGTATTGGATTTTCGGGCTCAGAAATTCGTTAAAGAAATATTTAAGAGAATGCGTAAAGTGCATAAGATACAGACAAAAGACTGCTCAACAAATAATGGGACATTTGCCTCAATACAGAGTTACAATGACATGAACGGGTATGTGTTAAATACTGGAATAGATTATGCAGGTCCTTATTACGTCAAATGTTCCAAAACTCGTGGGCAACAGACATATAAAGGATATATTGCTGTATTTGTTTGTATGGCTACCAAAGCCATACATTTAGAAATTGTCAGTGATTTAACTTCTGATGCATTATTGCATTTAGTTGTAGTTGGTTCTATAAGGTTGATGATAAATTGTGACATTGTAATCGAGAAATCGGCAATTAAAATACAAGTGAAGTTACAGAGAACCCCGTCAACAAAAGATTAAAAGAAAAAATCATTCGTCTACAAAAATAAAAGCATCAGTGACAGAAAAGAAATCAACCAACACCAAAATAACAAAGTTAAAAAAGACGAGAAGGAACGTGTGAGTCGCTTCTGGGGACGCGACTCTACTTATACCCGTACTCAGTCAGTATATACATTTTTGAGCATAATTTTTAAGAATTTTAGAATTAAAAAAAAAATTTACATTTTACATTTTTTTGCTACATCTGTTATCTACATCTACATCTACAATGTATATTTTACTTCTAAAATGTAGATTATAGATGTACCATTTATATTCTGCATCTCCTCCGCTAGGGGTTGCCCGCTCACTGAACGCGGCAGAGTGTGCGAGCGAGAGAGAGAATGAGTAGTGTGTCTCTGGCAGGAGGAGGCGGGGGAACCAACAGAAAATTAATTTCTTCATTCTGGCTATAATTATTATCCGATTTGATTCAGATTCGGCAATCTGATAGATATGGGCAATTTGTGCCTGCCACAGATTTTCGTCCTTTGTGGCGGCGGAAGGGGGCGGGGCGAAGTTTTGAAATACACTTGTAGCAGTGTGATATCACATTAGTCTTGAAACCAAATTTGGTTGCCCTAGCTCTTATAGTCTCTGAGATCCAGGCGCTCAACAAGACGGACAGACAGACAGACGGACAGACGGACAGACAGACATGGCTATATCGACTCGGCTATTGATGCTGATCAAGAATAGATATACTTTATGGGGTCGGAAAATGTTCCTTCTCTGCGTTACACACATCCACTTTTACCACAAATCTAATATACCCCTTAACTCTTTTTTGAGTACGGGTATAAAAACAGTGTAACAATAAAGTGCAGCCGCAACTACACCATCTGCAACACCGAAAAAAAAAACTAAGATTTAAGATTCAAAAAAATATATATACATATATAAAGTAAAGTACATTTTAGTTAACATTTAAATTTTTCACATATTTATACTTAACATTAAAAAAAAAAACATCATGATGTCCAAAGAGACAATAGCCTTAATAAAAAGGCAGGTAGAAATAACTTCCATTATAAGGGTGTTAGAAGAATTTAAAACTTTAGGTAGTGAGCAGGTTAAAGAAGTTAAATTGTTGACAGCAGAATGTATGAATAACAACGATATGCTCTTAAAAATTGGTGTAGTCGATCACGACTATTTTAAGAAAAACCACTATGCAACCACTATGATGGGAATAATAGGAAGAATACAAAGTACAGTAGATAGTCAGAATCAGATGAGTGAAAGTGTCGATATGGAACAAGAACAGAAAGCGTTATGTTCTGAGCAGAAGCAAAAGATTTCTGGTTCCGATATGGATGGTACGAAAACTGTTAGCAAACTTTCAAAATCCATAGAGCAGTTAAAAAGGTATTCCGATGACGGAAAAAATGAAAATTTGAAATTCAGGATAGAAAAGTTAATGTTTTATTGGAGAAAGGTAGTTGGTATGAAAGAAGACGAAATGATTGAATCTATTGATATGTATGATGATGTTTTAAATGAATTAGAATTTGACGTGTTAACTGTCACTAAAAGCATGAGAAAAAAACTTAAGGATGTGCCAGGATGTGAATGTGCCAAAAATTGGAGAAGTTACAAATAAAAAAAATTGATGATTTGCCAACACTTCCAAAATTAAGGTACCCACATTCTTTGGGGATTCCAAAGATTGGGACCTGTTTTATGAGTTATTTTCCGAATTTATTCATTTAGAGACGATCTAAGTCCTACCTTAAAATTTAATTACCTTAAGATTTCACTTAAGGAGAAGCGAGAAATGTAGTTTCTCACTTATTGTTAGGTCAGGGAAAATTATGTGACCGCTTGGGAATTGTTAACCAAGCGGAATGAAAATAAAAGCAAAATATTTTCCGATCAATTGAACCGCCTTCTTGAGCTACAAAATTCAAGTTTGGACTCAGTTAGGCAGTTAAGAATGTTTATTGACACTATAAATGAGTCAATTCACATGATAAAATTAAAGGCACAATTATCTGATGAGGTTTTTTGCACATATAATTATCAGAAAATTAAATAAAGAGGCTCTACAATTATATGAGAGCCATGTTAAGAAAAACAAGGAAATTCAAAAATTATCCGCCGTCATGTATTTTTGCGAGCAACGATTAAATTCGATAAGCTCGATTCAGGAGGAAAAACCTGTTAAAAAAATATTTAGCAACAACATAAAAGAGTTGTCTGCTAATAGTTGTCCTATTTGCAAAGGTATGGGACACACAATATTTCAATGTCACAAATTCAAGGCTTTAAATCCATCTGAAAGAATGGATAAAGTTAAAAAAGCGTTTCTGTGTTTTCAATGCCTAAAACACACAGATAGTAAAAAATACACTAGCTAAACATTTACTTAGTATATTAATTCAAAGAGTAAAAGAATCCTTTGACAATATGGTAGAAATCTATGCTTGGAGTGATTCAACTATCACTTTAGCATGAATTAAGAGTGGCCAAAGTAAGATCCAATTTATCAGACGAAGAACAGATGACATTCGGAGATTGGAAAGGTCCTAAATGGCTAGCTGAATTAAAGGAGCATTGGCCTCAACAGCAAACTATAGAGGAAGCTGTGCTGATAAACACATTAATAAATAACGAAATAGACGATCCTATTTACAATTTACTAGAGAGGTATTCCTGCATAAAAAACTAATACGTATAGTGGCTTACAAAATTAGATTTATTCATATAAAAACAAATAATAAAATAAATAAAAATAAATCATATCAATCTTTTCTCTCAGTAAGCGAGTTAAAACTAGCTGAGAAGGTTGTTATAAAGAAACAGCAAGAACACCAGTTCCGTTTAGAAATACAGTACATAAAAAACAACAAAGAAATAAAGACAAATAACAGAATTTTGTCTTTAAATCCGTTTCTAGAATACTTCGAGTGGGTGGAAGATTGCAAAACTCCACCGCCGAATTTGAATTTAAACATACAATAATTTTAGACAAATTTCACGTATCAGGGTTAATAATTAAAAATGCCCATAAAGAATCTTTACATGGAGGCATAAACTTAATGTGTAATTATATCCAAAGAAAGTATTGGATTTTCGGGCTCAGAAATTCGTTAAAGAAATATTTAAGAGAATGCGTAAAGTGCATAAGATACAGACAAAAGACTGCTCAACAAATAATGGGAAATTTGCCTCAATACAGAGTTACAATGACATGAACTGGTATGTGTTAAATACTGGAATAGATTATGCAGGTCCTTATTACGTCAAATGTTCCAAAACTCGTGGGCAACAGACATATAAAGGATATATTGCTGTATTTGTTTGTATGGCTACCAAAGCCATACATTTAGAAATGGTCAGTGATTTAACTTCTGATGCATTGTTGCATTTAGTTGTAGTTGGTTCTATAAGGTTGATGATAATACAAGGGCTAGGAAGATTTATCGCTAGACAAGGTAAATGTGCCAACATCTATTCCGACAACGGAACAAATTTCGTAGGAGCTTAAAGAAAGTTAGATCAAAATGTAGTTACAGCAATCCAAGAAAATACTATGATTGCTGCGCAACTTGAAAAAGATAGAATTGATTGGCATTTTATCCCCCCGGCAGGACCTCACTTCGGAGGTATCTGGGAGGCTGGAGTAAAATCCATGAAGTATCATTATCGGGGACAACAGCCTAACATACGAAGAGATGACAACGCTCTTGTGTCAAATAGAGGCATGTTTGAACTCAAGACCTTTATATTCTGCAGAAAATGGAGTTGATCAACAAGAGGTTCTTACCCCAGGTCAATTTTTGATTGTAAGACCACCATTAGATATAGTGGAACCAATGACAGATGAAAAAATTGGAAATCTAGATAGGTGGAAACTATTCCAAAAGATAAAAAGAGATTTCTGGGTGAAGTGGAAAGAGGAGTATTTGCATACTCTTCAGCAGAGGCACAAATTGAAGAGGGAAAGTCCTAATATAGAAGAACAAAAATGGTCCTCTTAAAAGATGAAAATTGTCATCCAGGAAATATAGGAAAAATAGGAAAGGTGGAAAAAATCCATAAAGGCAAAGATGAAAAGGTCAGATTGGTAGAGGTAGAGGTATCAGTAAAATTTGTCCCTTAGACGGAATTAAGTCTGTCGTCAAGGTTGAGGCTGACACTGAAGAGATCCAGCAAAAAAGACAGACAATTCATCGAGAATGTCAAAACTCGGGTTTATAATGGCCACGTTGTTATTTATATTAAGTTGTCAATTTTCTAACGCATCACCCAAGTAAGACTTCGGCAATATATTTATATCCAATGGGGGACGTTGAAATAGTAGCCTCCTCTTGGAATCTAATAATTTTCTATAATATGGACACCTATTTTGAGATGCTAAAAAAGGGTAAGGATTTGGTTCCGAAAATGAAATTGATTTGCGAAAGGCTTCATACTTTCATACCTTTTAATTTTGGAAAATACAGAAAAGAAAATGTTAGACTTGGAAGAAAATAACAAAGTGTTCATGGCTCAAAGTAGGGCACGAAATAAGCGAGCTCCATTTGGATTTATGGGATCCCTATATCATATTTTTTTTGGGATAATGGATGAAGACGATTGGGTTCATATGGAGGATAATATGAAAAACTTATTAAGCAATCAGACTTGTTGTTGTTGTTACAGTTGTTCCAATACCAATCAGAATTGAAGAACGCAGATTATGGTGCACGTCGATGTTCAGTATTTAGTTTATAACTTCGAGATAGATGCATATTACCTTATGAAAGAATCTACCATCAATAAGTGCCAAAGGTGGCAATCTAATAAAAGAGTTTGTGAAGGAAGTTGGCCTTGGAGTAGTGACAGCGATGGCAGTTGTGAACTGAAGCCTCTCAAACCAAATAGAGCATCAAATTGCATATATAAGTCAATAGTGGAGAGCAAGTCGTATTGGATAGAGTTGGAAAGAAGAAGTAGTTGGTTTTTTAAGGTTGAGGATAATGCAAGGGCTAGGATACAATGCTGCACCACAAGCTTAGAGATAGTAGAATTGCCGGAACAGGGGATTTTAACAATTAGGTCGGATTATACTGCTCGAGTTAATGATAAGATTCTAATTCCTCATCACAGTATAGAAACAGAAGATCAGGGAACATTGTCTTTGTCATACATAGGAGACATCAGCGAAATACCCAAGATTGTTTGGAACCAATTAGACTCACCAATTATTAATCATACAGACGAAATAAACCGCATACAAAATGAATTAAATTATTTGAAAACGCACAAGCTAGAATTAAAAGAACTAAAATTTCACCATCTTTCCGGGCACACATCTTTAATTATAGTAATAATAATAACTGCAATTTTATTTGTATATTTTGTAAGAAAAATAAATGTAAGGCGGCAATTGCAAGGCATTGTCATACCGGAAAGCATGGTTAGTTAAAACAAACAATAAAAAAAGCATATTTTAAGGTATTACACCTACGTATGTATGTATGTATGAATAAAGATCCAGTTTTAATATTGAACTCAACAAATATGCATGTCTTTTCATTTCATGCAGAAGAAGCCCGACGTGCAGGAGGGAGACCTCGTCCTCGTGGCCGAGAACAACATGCCTCCACAGGAGTGGCTCCTCGGGAGAATAATCGCCACGCACGCCGGGGAGGATGGCATGGTCAGGGTCGTCGACCTTAGGAGGAGCGATGGAGGCGGGCTATGCACGATCTGGGGGACATCCTCGGCGCCCAACGAACCTTTGGAAAGCCAATAAAAAAGAGTCAGTAGTCAAGTCTGAAACAAGTTCTAAGTGAACCGCTTTGGACGCAAAACAAACAAAAAGCGAGATAAAGGACTTGTATGGGGGCCTTCCTCGAATTTTCAATGTCGACGAGACGGGTCCACAAAAATCAACGCCGCAAATTGAAAATGGGCGGAGAGCACGGAGCCGGTCTGCGGATAGATTTCCCATAAGTTGCGTCAGCAGTCGGGGCTTGCATTTAAAGCAGCGGCTTCACTATCTAACTGTCTGACTGCAGACCTCCTGAGCGTTTACGATCCAAACACTCTGTCGCAGTATGCTCACAAGTGCTCGTGGGCCGACATGAAAGTTTGTATGGTGCAGATGACGAACATAGCTCCGCGCGAATTGTGAGCGCTTTGTCAAAAGCAACGGAAACTTGGCATCGTATGATATAGGAGCTTTAGCTAGTCGCCCCCCTACTCTCAACAACGAAAAAGTACACCAAGTACCAGTGTCTGGGTTATGAATGGGTTCAACCGCTGAAGACTAGGACCAACCCTAGATCCTTTCCCAACTTTCTCGATTTCCTCACGATACTCGCGATGTTGGATGATTTTAACAATTTTGCGAAAGGCTTCATCATACTCGGTCGGTGAGACCGTTTTTTTAAACGTTATGCTCGGGTTCTTACATTTTCTTATAAAGCGGAACATATAACAAAACACTCTAAGCAGCTTGAGGTGTGACGAGAATCCCTCGATGACATCTACTAAATCCGAAACACACAGCAGCGGTCAGCCCGACCGCGTTCTTCCTCTTCTCCAGCTCAACATCTTCTGAAGGCTCGAAATGAGGGTTTTTTGGCCAGTTTTCTTTTTCATCCTTTAGAAATTGGGGTCCTTCAAACCCGATTTACTGGACGATTTCCTTGACGTCACAACCTCTTGACACAATATCTGCTGGGTTTTGTTTTGTAGGGACATGCCGCCACGTAGCTTCATCTGACCACTCCTGAATCTCAGCCACCCTATTCGAAACGAACGTCAGACAACAAAGATGGAGGCGACCGAATCCAGTGAAGAGTTACTTCAGAGTCTGACCAATAAACAGCTCGTTCGATAGGGACCTTTAATAGGGGCTTGATTCTGTGCCAGAGATCCGCGAGAAGGTGAGCGGCACATAACTCAACGCTCCCACGTTTTGGTCTCGAGCGGCGCTACTTTGGACTTTGAAGTCAACAATGATATTTTTGAACCTTCTGCAGTTCTGCTACGGACATAGACGCACGCTCCATAAGCTCTCATGGAGGCGTCAGAGAAGGCATGTATCTGGACCGGTGACATCGGATCGGAATACACAAACCGCGGTATGGAGATCTCTTCCAATTGAGACAGTGTATTTTTCAACATATTCCATGCTGTTTCCAAATGCATCGGAATCGACTCATCCCAATCTAGTTTGTTAAGCCAAAGTTCCAGCAATAGGATCTTGCCCTTTATGACGATAGGACTTAACAATCCAAGGGGGTCGAACAACTTCGATGTCACCGATAGTATGTTCCGTTTTGTCGCTCGGAGACCCATGACTTCATTGTCAATTTTAAACTGAAAGGCATCTTCCTTAGGCAACCATGAGATTCCTAACGCCTTAGTCGATTCTGAATCCGAGATCGTTATGGGTTTTGCTGTGCTCTCAGATGCGGTGATTTCAGGTGAGTTCGAAAACCACTTCGCTAACTCAAACCCTGCGGTCTGAAGAACCTGAGATACTTCGGACTTAATTGCCCTTAGCTCCTCTACGCATGCAGCACCAGTCAACATGTCATCAACGTAAAAGTCGGACCCAATAACGTGAGCAGCTTTAGGGAATGATAGTTTCACAGACTCACTCAACCTTTTTAAACACCGGATAGCCAAAAAGGGGGCTGGTCCAGTCCCATACGTCACGGTGATAAGCTTGTATAATCTCAAGGACTCAAATGGGTCTCTTCTCCACACTATCATCTGAAACTGCCTATCCGCTTCCTTCACAATCACTTGGCGATACATCTTTTTCACATCGGCAGTCAGGGCGAACCTGTGCAGACGGAAGCGGAGCAGTGTTGAGTATAATTCCTCTTGAATGGTAGGTCCGACCATCAGAATCTCATTCAAGGCCACCTGAGAGGACGTCTTCGACGACGCATCGAACACGACGCGAAGCTTGGTGGACGTACTTTGGGGCCGAAGGACACACTGATGTGGAATTACGTAGTGTGGAGTAGAAGGAACCGTATTGTCAGTCGGTGACATATGACCTAAGGAGAGGTACTCTTCCATGAATTCCAAGTACATTTTCTTCAACTCAGGGTCACGAGACAATCTTCTTTCGAGCGACAAAAACCGCCGTTTAGCAGCCTCAAAGGAGTTGCCCAGACAATTTGGATCTGATTTAAGCGGCAGCCTTACTTCAAACCGACCTGATGGCAATTCCAGTGACCAGAATTTTTGCAAGGTCCTATCAATGGAAACTAACAACTCTTCTCTGCAACTCAAACTGCTTGCCGTTTGGGGGGGCAGAACATTTGGAAACATATTGTTGAAAAATGCAGAAGAAGTCCATCGATCTGGCTACTCGTTTGTGACGCATGTATGAGTACATGTGTGTAAATGGATGATGAAATAAAAAAACATAAGAGGAGCTAATTTGGAGGATTGAAACAGCGATAAAGAAGAGATTTGGCTGCCATCTGTCCACAGGAGTCTCTGTCGGTGGCCACGGGAGTCTCAAGACATTGCAGTTGTATTGGTGTGAGCTGTGCTGTGTGAGCGGCAGCGTGCAGCGTATTTGTGCATTTATTCAAAAGGTTATGGGCCCAGCCCACGCCTCTTAACTGCAGATATGTAAGTATAAAGTTTTGATTTATATATAATGGAAAAAGGAAAGCGAAACATAAAACCATTTGATGGAGAAAAATACTCCATTTGGAAGTTTAGAATAAGAGCATTGTTGACTGAAGTAGACGCCATTAAGGTTATTGATCAAGAGTGTGATGAAATAACAGAAGAATGGAAGAAACAAGAAAGAAATGCTAAAAGTGTTATTATAGAGTATCTAAATGACTCCTTCCTTGGTTTTGCACCAACAGATTGTAGTGCTAAAACGGTTTTTAAGAATTTAGACGCTATTTATGAAAGGAAAAGTCTGGCATCGCAGTTGTCTGTCCGAAAGCAGTTGTTGTCATTGAAGCTGAAGGGCGATACTTTGTTGTTGCAGCATTTTAATAAACATTTGCTGTTATCACTACCTTCATCGTATGACGGTGTAATAACAGCTATTGAAACATTATCGGAAGATAATCTGACCCTTGCTTTTGTGAAAAATAGACTGCTTGACCATGACATAAAATTGAAAAATGTCAGTAAAGATACAACACTAAAAGTATTACATACCGTAGGGAATGAGAATAAAATAAAAAATTTTTCAAATAAAAGCTATGCCTACAAACCAAATAAGAACAAGTTCAAATCAAAAACTAAGTTTAATAATAATAATAAAAATTGTTTTCATTGTGGCAAAGCCGGCCATATGAAGAAAGATTGTTATATCTATAAGAGAGAGAAAAATAATGAAAACAAACAAGTACAAGTTGCAACTGCTCAGTCTGAAGAAGTTCCAGAAGGTTTCGCATTCATGTTCAAACGTGAAAGAAATAAAGAAGAAGATATTTCGTTTGTTTTGGACTCTGGAGCATCTGACCATTTGGTCAATAATGAGAATCTGTTTGATAAACTTCAAGTTTTGGAAAAACCAATTAAAATTGCAGTGGCCAAGTGTGGCCAATTTATTTATGCAACCAAGAAAGGCACAATGGAGTTGTGCAGTGATTCTCTGGCCAAAATCGTTTTGAACGATGTACTGTTTTGTTCTGAAGTTCCTCAAAATCTCTTATCGGTTAAAAAGATGCAGGATGCAGGAGTTACCGTGGTATTTCATCCAGGAGGTGTAGCTGTTAGCAATAATGGTGAGAATATTATGGAAGGTAATTATATCGATAATGTTCCGGTGGTCTGCTTCTGTATGCCAAAAAGGGCATTTATATCTAATGTTCATAATAAAATAAATAATTATAATTTGTGGCATGAAAGGCTAGGGCATATAAGCAAAGGAAAATATTTAGAAATAAAAGCTAATAATATGTTTGAGGATATCGATATGTTAAATAATATTAAACCAAATGAAGATTTATGTGAGGCTTGCATAAATGGGAAGCAAGCGAGACTTAAATTTGAAAAGTTCAAAAACAAAGATCATATTAATAGGCCTTTGTTTGTGGTTCATTCCGATGTATGTGGTCCGATTACTCCTGCAACTATTGATAGGAAAAATTATTATGTTGTGTTTATTGACCAATATACACATTACTGCGTCACATACTTACTGACTTATAAGTCGGAAGTATTTTATGTCTTTAAGGATTTTATTGCTAAAAGTGAAGCGCACTTTAATTTAAAAGTGGTAAATCCATATATTGATAATGGCAGAGAATATTTATCGAATGATATAAAAGAATTTTGCAGTGAAAAGGGCATTAGTTACCACCTTACAGTCCCCACAGTTGAATGGTGTGTCCGAAAGGATGATAAGGACTATAACAGAAGAAGCTCGTGCTTTGGTTATAGGGGCAAAAGTACAAAAATACTTTTGCGGAGAAGCTGTTTTGACGGCAACATATTTGACTAACAGAATCCCAAGTAATGCACTGAAAGAATGCAAGAAAACACCATATGAAATGTGGCATAGTAAAAAACAAAGTCTCAAATATTTAAGAGTATTCGGTTCGACAGTGTATGGCCATAAAAAGTTAATAAAACGAAAGTTTGATGAGAAATCATGGAAAGGAATACTTGTCGGATATGAACCGAATGGATATAAAGTATGGGATGGGGAGACTGGGAAGTTTTCAATTGCTAGAGATGTTGTTTTTGATGAAACTAACATGGTAAACTCCAGAGGTGAGTTTGAAAAGAGGAAGAACATTGAATTTTATAATGAGAGTATGGAATATTTTAATGAAGATTTCCCTGATACCAATAAAATTAGTGATCAGTTGGAAATGGATAATGTTCAGGACATTTGTCCAAGTGAAAGCATTGAAAAAGGATCTGATAAGATATCAGATGGTGATCCCAGTGGTGTGGTAACGGAAATAGAAAATGCCGATCCAGTTGTTACTGGTGATAGTGTATCAAATGATACAAACGAAGAAAGCAAAATTGTAAGGAAAAGTGATCGATTAAAAGAAAAGCCAAAATTATCATATAGAGATATTCAGAATTGTGTGATGAATGCTCAGAGTTCCATGGAAAGTACACCGATTTCTTTTGAGGAAATCAGTTTAAGAAATGATAAGGTACAATGGGAAGAAGCAATAAAAGATGAGCTAGAATCACATTTAATTAATAATACTTGGTCCCTTGTTAAAATACCTGATAACAAGAATATTGTAGATTGTTAATGGATTTTTACAATAAAACATAATGAATTCGGCAAACCGATTAAATATAAAGCTAGACTCGTGGCTCGGGGTTTTACACAGGAATATTTAGTTGACTATGATGAAACATTTGCTCCTGTTGCCAGAGTAACTAGTTTTAGGTTTATAATGTCATTTGCAATCCAGTAAAACTTGAAAGTACATCATATGGATGTAAAGAATGCCTTTTTAAATGGAGTTTTAAAAGAGGAAATATACACACATACCAAAGACAATATAAGTACTTATATTACTTATATACTTATATTGTCTTTGCACATACACGTCTATATCCCTATTGGTGTGAGCTGTGCTGTGTGAGCGGCAGCGTGCAGCGTCCCTGCAGTTCTGGCTGTCACGGCATGAAAATGTCATAGGAAAAATTGTTCGGGCTCGACGTCGACAAAGGCAGCGACGTCGACGTCAGCATGAAATTCTGACCAGCTTCAACTGCTACAGATCGAAGCTGACTCGTAAGAAAGAGAAGCAGATATCCATAGATTTCCCTCTCTCTCATATTTTTAGTTTTCTCTACCTGCATTCGACCCTAACTCTTCTACTCTCGCTCATTTCGTCTCCTTTTCACCGTTCTATTTTGTCAGAGTCAATGCAATTTGTTAGTGGAAAAAATAACCGAAATTTGTTTTTTACCCACCGAATTTGTATACTCTTTAAATGTTTAAAATTTTGAGCGCAATGATATGTTTGGAAATAAAAAATAATAGTTTAATTGGTATTTGTTTGGTAACCTTGTAAAAATTACATTCTCATTATGGTCTATTATTTAATCATAGTAAAAATAAAATTTGTTTATATAGATTTTATTTTTACCATGTTTAAATAAAAAACTTTATAAAAATGTAAAAATAAGTTTACAAAATCATGTTTATCAACGTGTATGTCTATATTACCGAGCTGATAAAAAATCAATGTACCTTATTGAAAGGGTATTGATGCATTGGCACGCGCCAAAGAAGAGATGAAACAAAAGAAACCGCGGGAAAGGGGTGAGAAAAGCCGATTATTGGCTTCATATTTTCATAGAGAAAAGTGTTTTTAATTGTTTACGAACGTCAGGTAAGTGCATTTAGTGAATACAGTGCGCGTCATTAGTTATAATAAAGTGTTACATGGGTTTAGCAAGACCAAATATGTCTAGAACATTCTAGCCATACGATGCCGTTAACCGAGTGCATCGCAGCGGGAGTTTGTTTTTGCCCGGTGAAACCCATGTACTTATGTATGTATGTAACTGAAAATAATTATAAAACATAAATAATTGTATGAAATATTGTGTGGCATTTGTGAAGTTGACTTATGTGTATATAAAAATCCATTAAACTCGGTGAAAGTTAAACAATTTGTGACGAAAATGTTGTTGTTTGTGTTACATACAGCTGTGTGCAAAGAAATAGCAATATTTTGTGTGTTTGAATGAACACTTAAACAAGCATATTTCGTCACAAATTTATTTTTACCAAGATAAGGTGGTTTTATATCAGGCTCGGCACGGCCCCATCCCATGTGCGGACACCGACAGTATAAAAGCAGCGCGCTTTATGGCTTCGGCAATGCGACTTCGGCACTTGTTGTCTCGTTTCACAAGATACAGAAAAAAAAGACATCAGTTGCTGATCAGCCGTCATCAATGTGAGACCACGCTACGCAACTACTGAAATACACTGAGACAAAAAATGTTCGATGGGAATTGGGAAAACAAATTTTTCTTTGTCCAAAATATGGATGGCGAGCCAATGCAAAAAAATAGATTATTTATTATTATTATTTTGAAAGACATTACAATTAAACCATATATATTAATAAAGGGATTGATCATGTCCAAAAAGTTTTGGAATTGCAGGCCAAATATTTTCTATTATTTGTAGCGGAAGATAATGACAGCCTAGCTTTAAAAAAAGCCTCTTTTACAATTGCATTAAACTTTTGTTTTCCTTGAAAGTTTCAACACGAAATAATTGCAGCATCAACCACAAATAGATTCTTTAAAGCAAGAAACCGGTTCGGCGTAGGCATCTTCGTGTTTTAGCTACGCACACAAGCGCACTTCACTGTATGGGTGGAGCCCTGTTTTATATGTACATTTTCCACTAACATTTGCAGAAACATTTTTTACTTTTCCATAAAATTCGAGTTCTTTTGATTTAAAATCAGGTTTAACACTCATACAAATATATACAGTGATAGGAAAATTAATAGATAAAATATTATTATTTTTTTCGTGTTTTTCAAAAGTTTGTTTGGTAAATAATTTTTTTTTTAGTTTAATAATTTGTATTGAAATTTACTTAGAAGTCAAATATTATGGAAAAGTGAAAATTATTGCAAACTCAATGTTTAATGTTTTAATATATTTTATACTTAATATATTATTTATTAATGATCAATAAATTTTTTTACTTACAGGTCTCAATAAATAAATATTCATTTTTTTTATTAATTTAGATAGGCAAAATGGTTGGTTCTCGTCAAATTCGTAGATTAGTGAAAAGGGAAAGGGATCAACTAGCTAAAAGGCTAAGAGCAGTCGAAGAAAGACCGATTGACTCACAGGTATTAGATAACTTTAATCAGGAAGATATCGTAGTAGAGCAGGCAAATACAGAAGTAGATCAGGAATATATAGAAGGCATGGAGGTAGAAGCAGATAATGAAGATTTAACTTCAAAATTAAAAAAGTGGTTTGTCAAGCGTAGTTGCGTTTTAGAACTTATTAAAATTTTGAATTCAGAAGGCTTACATGTAAAGCCTTTTTATAATTTTAGTTGCAGTAATTGGTTCATATTTACATATCGGCCTATTAAAGCAATTAAAAAAACTATCTGTTGTTGCAAAACTACCCGACGTACTGAGCATTGACATTAATGTTGACGGTCTTCCCTTATTTAAAAGCTCTCGTTCGCAATTGTGGCCCATTTCAGTTAGATTAAATAATATAAATAAATGTCCGGTCTTACCAATAGGTATTTTTGCTGGTCACAATAAGCCTTTCAATTCAACCGAATATTTGTCCAAATTCACTAGTGAGTTATCCGATGTTATGAAAAATGGATTTACCATTTTAAATAAAAAAATTAACCTTGAACTTCGAGCGGTGGTTTGCGATGCTCCTGCAAGGGCATTTGTTACAGGTACACCTGGACATACATCTAGTCAAGGCTGTACCAAATGCTTACAGGTAGCACATAAAGTGAATTCGACCTTAACTTACAGCACTCGTTGTGCAGAGTTAATAACAGATGAAGCTTTTTTAAACCGAAAGTACCCAAGTCAGCATAACAATGATTACTTTAGGCCCTTTATACATTATTTAATACACTTACCGCATTTACTCAATTTTATATTTAATTAAAATATTAAATATGTCTTTTTTATTCAATATACAAAGTATCTATGTTTACTGTTCCATTATTTTATCAGTGTATATATAAACTGTCCATTTATCAAAATAATTCATTAATATATATTTTTTCATATTCAGAAGAGATGCAGAAGAGATGATGTTATGGCGGACAAACTCGCCGAAGTAGCCGCTCTCGTTAAAGTGCTGGTGAAGGGAGAGCAGGTGGTTCCAGGGGCAATAACGTTCCCAATAAAAACAGAGGAGGAGCTCGATATGTTTGAGGAGCTTATGACCCCTCAGCTAAAAGATGTTTACGTAAGTACGGAACAAGGAGGGAAGCTACATGCGCCATTAAAATTACAATATCACTTTATCTTAAACGACTTAAAGCTCTTTACATAATTTTGTATATATTTACAGATCAAATAAGTTTGGAAGCTGCTGGAGAAGGATCCATTGTCGAGGGCCTGAAAAGTATGCTGGACGAACAGGTTGTGAAAGGCTACAACCTCGACGGGACTTGCGGCAAGAAAAGTCTGAGATCCCGGGCTGGGCTCTATTCGGTGCTCACAGGTAAGACGAAATAAAAGTTAAGAATTTCTAACAATTCATTAATTTGTTGTAATAAAAAAAGATAAAACGTATTTAAAATATAAAAACAATTTTGTTTTTTAATTTTAGGAGCCTTGCGGATGAATAATCCGATCGAGTCGGCGGATAGCACCATAAGGAAGGCGATTTTAAATATAAAAAACAATATAATTAAGAAAAATTCAAGAAAATCACTTTAGAATAAAAATTTTTAGTTGTATTTAAATGATGTTGTTTAAAGAGCTTGTACGTAGCTTTAGAATTTAAATTAACCGTGACATTTTTTAATATTCATGAGAAATGTCGCGTGTGATTTCATATAGGACATTTTCGGAAGTGATTTGACCAACAGCTAATAACCTGAAATTGATTTCAGGATCCAAAAATCAACGGAGAACTCACTACCATTTATGCGCGTCTTCACCACAGTGTGTATTTTATTCCTAACTTGAGAATTGGATTCACCAATACCAAGCAAGGTAATACATGACTTCTCTCTACGGATCTGTAAGCGGTGGGCGAGGTCTTCCGTGATGAAGTTTGTTTGGGATCCAGAGTCAAGTAGAGCTCTGGACAAAATGTGTTCACCGTTTTTTGTTCTGACACTTACGATCGACGTAGCCAAAATCACCCTGTCCAACGAAGTCGCATGCAGAGCATGACAGGTGGAAGGGTGATCCTGATTTAAAGGAGGAGACGAACTCTCTGGGGGTGGCGGCAACGCGAGACTATTATCCGTCACTGTGTATCGATGCAACAATGTGTGATGTGAGCGGCCACACACTCGACATTTGGCGACCTTGCATCTTACTACAGTGTGACCCTTTTGTAGACAATTAATACATAAGGACGCAGACTTTGTGAACTCGAACCTTTGCATAACCGAGAGACGTGAAACTGGCGTGCAGTTGGCCACTACATAATCTCCCGAATTGCAATAGCTGCATGTTCGCCGAGCTTTACTGTTGGGGGAGTGGAAGAATAAGCAAATGAACTGCGATTGTGCGACTTGCATGGCATGACTTTTTCGTGCCTTGGCTTTGTCGACTCTTCCGCAGACAATGCGGAATCGACGATTTAAAACCTTTTCAAAGTCGGACCAAAGCGGCAATTTTTCGAAGTCAAGCTGTTCTGCCCACTTCTTCTAGTCACTGGGTCGACTCTGTTCAAAACGAAATGAATGAGCATTGCATTCGAAATCTTCTTAACGTTTCCTATCGATAGTAATGACACTGTATCGATCAGGCTCCTTAGGGACGATGCGGACTGTTGCGAGAGTTTTGGCAGAGAGAGTGCGGAGATTTGGTTCGAAAATATTAGACACTTGCTGTCGTATACTTGCTTTAGGCTGGACATGGCCGTTGCATAATTGACTTGGATCGCCTTTATTGTTCCTAATGCTTCATTAGAGAGGCATTAAATTAAATGATTACATTTTTCAACCACCGGTATCAGCATTATGGACAAGAGTCTCAAAAAGGCTAATAAAATTTTTAAACTACGAATATTTACCAGTAAATTTTGGCGGGGACTATTTCGGAAGTCGAGCTCGAGTTGGGGCCGTAGAAGCTGGTACCGAGGGCGTCGTATCGCTTGTTAGCTTCAAGGAATCGATAAGCGACATTATCTTTGCCTTATCTTGGCCACTTCTTCCAGCTCGGCTCCAAATTCATCCTTGCTATCAATTTCTTCTATTTGTTCCTGCAATAGGTTAGCCTTGTTAATAACAGTATTCAGAACATCGAGTCTGCATTGTAGCTCTGTCAATTGCAATGGAATCGACCCACCCTCTAATCGATCCTGTAAGCGGCGAATGCTTTTGACTCGGTTTTTGAGCTTACTTTTTAAGTCATCGAGAATGACTATCTACGCGACGACAAGCAATATTTTGTAGATAAATAAATAATAAATGTTCAAACAAGAACGAAAATCGAGAACGACAATAATTGGTTGTCGAGGCACGAGGTGTATAGTTGGTTGCAGCCAAAACAATATACCCTCACACTGTAGGATAGCGCGTCACTTTCCAAGTGAGAGCCGAAAACAATATACTCTAAGAATGAAGGGTAGCGAGTCACTTGCAAAGTGAAAACAAAACCAATATACCCTCAAAAAACAGTGTAGTGCGTCAGTTTGCGTTCCGTTTTGATCAAGCGCGGTAACGAAAATTCTCCTACCAAACACACACGAAAAGAATGCACCGGTGAAGCTGCTTGTATGTGTGTATGTATGTATGTATGGAACTAAGTGTTATACACCGCGGCTTGGGTTAACGAACCAACTTTTTGGCGAATTTCAAACAACGAGAAGGGAAAAGGGGGGGCAGCAGTGATTGCGGTAAACGATATATATAATTGTGCGTCCAAATAGCGGTTCAAATAGAGTATGGTATGTTTTTATACCCGTACTCAAAAAAGAGTTAAGGGGTATATTAGATTTGTGGTAAAAGATGATGTGTGTAACGCAACCCCTAGCGGAGGAGATGTAGAATATACATAGTAGATGTAGATAACATATGAGGCAAAAAAATGTAATATTTAAAATTAAATTCTAAAATTCTAAAAAATCATGTTCCTTCTCGTTCCCCTTTCTTACTCGCGCGTTCGCTGACGATGACTTTGAGGGTTGGTCCAGTCGACTGAAGTCGACTGTTTGGAGTCCTCAGTCACCGCCGCGTGTGCGCTTGGGGGGGCTTTGTCTCCGCTGGTAGAAGCGACTCCGTTAAGCCGCTCGTACTTCCGCACGTTCTGCTCTTGCTTATTCTTGAGGCTCCTTTCCCTCGCGATCAGCGTATCGGGGAGCCTAGCATTCTACTGCCATTTTGGGGTTTCCAGCAGTCACAGGATATCGACGCCGGGGGGCCTGCGCTCGCACCCCCAATCACCGTCGGTACTCGGTCTCCGACTCCCTGCACCTTAACTGCTGACTCGTTTTCGGACATATCACCCATAACGGATGCATTTTATCCCTATCGCCAGGGTGAACTACTTTGGCTTCGGCGCTCCCCCATGACACTAACCATACAGTATATACACTGACGAGCAAAACTGTAACACCAACTCAGTAGTCTCACTTCAACGGTCTGTATCTTCTCTTCTCTTTTATGCATGCTGATGATCTTAATCTTGTTTTGTTGGTGATTAAGTCTACTATGTTTTCTGAAAATTTCTTGCCATTTGATTGGCCGGGAGAAATTTGCCAAACCAAAATGTAAAAAAGTCAAATGTTACAGTTTTGCACTGCAATTATATTTTAAATGAATATTTTTATTAATAATTTTTTTAATAATGTGTCCACAGCCCTTCTAATTTTTTAGTTCTCCTATGCGATTTGCCATTTTTTGGGTGTAGAGTTTCACCATTGCAGGTCGAATAGCGTACCATACATAAGGTTCCTCTCCCAGATCTCCATCATTGCACTTGGAGAGACCGCATATTTCAGCAGCTGCGATTTTAGATGGTTCCATATTTTTTAAAATAAGATTTATATCGGGAGATTATGGTGGATACTTCATGGACTTAAATTTTTGCCATGACGCCCAATTTTAGACCAAAAAGGACGTGTGTTTTGGGTCATTTTCTAGCTGAAAAATGCATTTTTCGACAGCAAGACCCATATTCTGGAAGATTCTTTTGCAGAATGCTTAAATATTGATCTTTCCATACTATTCCATCAATCAACACCAAGGGACCAACTCCATTTTTATAAAAACACCCCCAAACCATAATAGAACCGCCACCGTACTTGACGCTGACTTTAAGTTAGTTTTGGTGACTGGTAACTGGATTGTGGGATAAGTTTATATGGTTCAGATAAAACAAAAATTAATCGTTTTGAGTCAGACACTCCCTCTTGGTATTGGACTAGAGATCCCAATATCCAGCCCCAAGTACTGTGTACCGTTAAGCACGGTGGTGGCTCAATCATGGTTTGGGGCTGTATACATAAAATGGAGTTGGTCCTTTGATTTTAATTGATGGCATAATGCGAAAGGAGCAGTATTTAAACATTCTGCAACAGAATCTGCCAGATGCGATCGGGAGCATGGGTCTTGCTGTCGAAAAATGCATTTTTCAGCTAGAAAATGACCCAAAACACACGTCCTTTTTGGTCTAAAATTGGGTGTCATGGCAAAAATTTAAGTCCATGAAGTATCCACCAAATCTCCCGATATAAATCTTATTTTAAAAAATATGGAACCATCTAAAATCGCAGCTGCTGAAATATGCGGTCTCTCCAAGTGCAATTATGGAGATCTGGGAGGGAACCTTATGTATGGTACGCTATTCGACCTGCAATGGTGAAACTCTACACCCTAAAAATGGCAAATCGCATAGGAGAACTAAAAAATTAGAAGGGCTGTGGACAATTATTAAAAAATTATTAATAAAAATATTCATTTAAAATATAATTGCAGTGCAAAACTGTAACATTTGACTTTTTTTACATTTTGGTTTGGCAAATTTCTCCCGGCCTATCAAATGGCAAGAAATTTTCAGAAAACATAGTAGACTTAATCACCAACAAAACAAGATTAAGATCATCAGCATGCATAAAAGAGAAGAGAAGATACAGACCGTTGAAGTAAGACTACTGAGTTCGTGTTACAGTTTTGCTCGTCAGTGTAGATGTGCCAGTTCATACAACGAAACGGTCGCAGCTGAGCTTGCAGCGAACGTTCCCAGATCTTCGGCTTTGGGAATGGCCGCGTTCGGCTCTGGGAATGGCCGCGTTCGGCTCATGACGTCACACGAGCCGACTGGCAGCAAGCATGCATGTGTTGTGTACGTGTACACTGCAAAATATATGATTGTATGCATAGAATAATTTTTAGCTGCCGAAACCGACTTTGTTCGAGATTTCAGTTTACGTAAACGTGTGTGTGCCATGTATTCACACATACTGTGCTTGTGTGTGGGCTCTAAAATTTTTGGCCGCTTGAATTTGTTTTTCGTTTTGTTTTGAGGGCTGATGTGATGTAGCGACCTGTGCTGACCTGCCGCAATATAACTGAGGAATGGGCAGAGTGGGTGGGGTGGGAAATAAATACAATATATTAAAATAAAAAATGCTATTTGTTTGATTTATTTGAAATTGCACATTTACATATACATATCCCTAATTTAGACAGGTTTCTTTTATAAATTACATATTGTGCAAAGCCGTCGGCAATTGACTTCGTTGCTGCCGTACTATCAACTATTTTAAATAAGTTTATGTTTCTTAGATTCTACAAAACAAGTGATTTGAACTAAAATAATTTTATATATGTATTTACATATATGAATGAATATGAAATTATGAAATATGGGGGTATGGTGGTATTCAAAATTACAGTTGGCTTGGTGTTGGATGGTAACCCAAAGGGCGCGCAATTGCATGGTGTGTATGGATGGGGATGTATTTGGTTGTATGGGGATGCATGGGGATGTATGTGTGTGTGCTTGGTAGACCAAAGCGCGGGCGAATCTGGTGAGAAAGACAAAAGTGAGCTGAGTTTTCCGCTGGTTGGTAGCTTTTCCTACAATTTATTTCATAACACGTAAACTATTGACTTTTTAATTATTTTTTGATATCTGAGTGTGATTGAGTGCTTGTGGTATAGGCTGCATATGGTAGTAGACCTGCATATGCAAAAATTGTGATTTTGGGTGTCAAGTCTCTTTTCCTTTTCGGAAAGTTTTTTGTGCGTGGAGTGAATGCGTGTGTGCTTGTTGTCTGTCCGCTGCTGCTGAATCATTTTCTTTGCTAATATATATTTGTATTATCTCTATTTTATATATAATTATCATTATTATTAACTTAACCATTATATTGTTATATTCATTATTTTGTGGTCCAATTTTTTCCTTCTTATTGTTGAGCATGTCGTCTGCTAATCAAAAAGACAACCGCAGGGGTGGCTATAAATGCATTATTTCTTCCTGCCTTTGTGGATATAGAAATAGTTCTGCCGATTTTCCTGTAAAATTATTCTTATTTCCATCGAATACATTGAGGTTTAATAAATGGGTTGAGGTTTGCAGTTTGGATAGCAGTTTGGTTAACAAAAATACACGAATTTGTGAACGGCATTTTGATGTTAAGTATATAGGAAAGCGTCGATTAAAGTCGAATGCAATTCCTACATTAAACTTGTCTGAGAATACGTTATTAACTCCATTTAATGCAGATCTTTCTGATTAGTATGAATTTTCAGAAAACAGACAAGACAATGAACCAATTGGAAAATTTTTGAAGGCTAAGAGAATTAAACTCGCCGATGTACATGATATAATATCAATCGATGTAGAGCAACAGAGTGGATTAGAAACGCCTGAAGTTCCATTAGAAAAAAATGAATCGATTGATATTGAGTTTTGTGACGAGGCATATTATAGGAAAAAATATTATGAGATATTGGCTGATCAAAGAAAAAGACAGGAAGGCTTTTACAAATTGAAGAAGCAATTTGTGGCCTTAAAAAATATTCTTTATCGCAAAAATAGGCGTTTCAGGATCAGATCAACTAGATCAAAACCAAATATTATTTCCCTAATAGAACGTATGTCTCATGTTTCTGAGGAGGGAAAAACTATAAGTATCATGCTTTTAAAAAGACATTGAGCTATAGCCCCGCAGAAAAAGTAATTGCGCAGAATATTAACTTTTACTCGTCAAGGACTTATGAATACCTTCGAGATGTTTAAATTTAAAACTGCCATCGAAACGCACGTTAGCGCGATGGGCTATTTTAAAAAACATGAGACCTGGATTTAATCTGATTTACTCAGTAACCTAAAGACAATAGTTGAAGGAATGAGTACTAAGGAAAAAGCAGTGCTTTTATTTGATGAAATTAAGATCAGACGAGGTCTTCATTATAATATTGCTCTTGATGAAATCCAAGGCTACGAAAATGATGGCCAAAATATAAAAAGCCTTTTGGGTCAGCAAGTCTGTGTTTTCATGATTAGAGGCTTATTCGAAAACTGGAAATACGTGTTAAGCTATACTGTTTCTGCCACCAGTATAAAACACAGAAGCCCTTATGGCAAAAGTGACGGCTAATATTCAGCAAGCACAATCCTTAGGGCTTAATGTAAGAGCAGCTATTTGCGACCAGGGGTCTAATAATAGAGCTGTTTTTAGAAGATTGGGGGTTGACATTAAAAGCCCCAGATTTAATGTTCAAAATAGAGAGATATTTGCGATTTACGATGTTCCACATTTGATTAAATCGATGAGGAACATCATCCGTAAAAGAAATCTTTATACCCCTGATGGCGTTGTTTCATGGAAAGTAGTCGAAGAATTATATGAAATCGACTCCAAAAATTCAACGCGACTCTGTCCCAAACTATCACCAAAGCATATTTATCCGAATAATTTTGAAAAAATGAAGGTAAAATATGCCACTCAAGTGTTTAGCCATAGCGTAGCCGCTGCTCTACGAACTATGATTAGTTCTGGAGGATTCTCACAGTGCAAAAAAAAAATGAACAGAACTATTTGACTGTCTTAATAGTCATGTTCCTCTATGATAAAAACCCATTCAGGAGTGCACTGCAAAAAAAAAATGTTGTAAATAAGACCCTGTTGGAAATGCAAATTATTTCGAAGAATTCAAGTATCCACAGGAAGTGTATTGTATAAAGGTATGATTTTAACAATCAACTCTATACTTGCACTGGCCCAAAATGTTTGGAGTGAAAGCTCTGAACTTTTCTTTATTGCAACATCAAAATTAAATCAAGACCCGCTGGAAAATCTCTTTTATTTAATCAGATCTCGCGGAGTTACTAATAATAATCCAACCATGTATGAGTTTAATGCGATTATTAGTAAAATGCTTTCTATGAAAGTTCTATCGTCTAGTTCAGTATCTGGGAACTGTTCTCCCGACGATGATACTATGTTGCTTAACATTGTCAACGATATTGAGAAAAAGTCAATCGGCGTCAGATTTCAAAACTCTTGATGACGACGACTTCATGTCAACTGACGAGAACTCAGAGTTAGAATTTGCAATAGAAGAAACAGATTTAGGTATCAAAGCCACATTTAATGAGAATGCATTACGTTATTATGCAGGGTATTTATTGCATAAGGTACTGAAAAAGTACGAATGCAAAAAATGCTCTGAGCTTTCGAGACTAAGTCTCACGAATTCCATTTGAAAAAAACCATAGTCCAAAAATGTATCTTTTTAACGTCCAAAATAGATAAATATGCAGAGTGGTTTAAATTGTCCGATCCGTGCTTTGCACACCGAAACCATCTGCTCAATCAGTTTGTTTTGATTCTATATGTAACCCATACATACATGTAATGTAACCCATATGCATACATATGTTTGTAGGTATATATTTATAGATCATACATACATATATAAAATTATTTTAGTTCAAATCACTTGTTTTGTAGAATCTAAGAAACATAAACTTATTCAAAATAGTTGATAGTACGGCAGCAACGAAGTCAATTGCCGACGGCATTTATATATGTACATTTATTGACAAAGTTGCAAAATCGAAAGCCGACGGCTTTGCACAATATGTAATTTATAAAAGAAACCTGTCTAAATTAGGGATATGTATATGTAAATGTGCAATTTCAAATAAATCAAACAAATAGCATTTTTTATTTTAATATATTGTATTTATTTCCCACCCCACCCCACTCTGCCCATTCCTCAGTTATATTGCAGCAGGTCAGCACAGGTCGCTACATCACATCAGCCCTCAAAACAAAAACGAAAAACAAATTCAAGCGGCCAAAAATTTTAGAGCCCACACACAAGCACAGTATGTGTGAATACATAGCACACACAAAAACCTAGTGTAAACATTAAAATAATCTAGTATTAATAATATCGATAGCAGTGTTGCATCGTATTTTTGTTATCGATAGGGAGGGAGGAGAAGATCGATAAGAAAGAGAGGGGTCAGTAAAAAACTAAGCAGCGCAGAAGGAAAGTAATAAAGAGAATTATAAATGAAAATTTATGTGTTACAATAATCAGGTGTGGGGTTCAACCTAAAATCATTGCCCGAAAGAGACATTGTGATGAAATACTGCGAGATATTAACAAAATCAAAAACCGAGCTAATTGCTATATTAAAGACGCAAGAAGTTCACTTTGATGGTGAGGCCACAATTTTTCAACTGCGCAGAGCGGTAAATAACATTTTTGGTGAGAGAGAAAGAACGGAAAAGTTAACAAACATAGAGAAAACACACGTAGAGGATAAAATGGAACCAAATATGGATGAAAAATTAAAGCAAACACCAATACATGAAGATTTACTGACGCTAGACAACGACCCTGCAGACGAGCATAAGGAAGAAAGAGACAACCATAGTATGTCTGGCAGCAACGTGTCAATGGATGATGAAATTCGTGAAGAAGATGAAGAAATTTCTAGAATGCGAGATCGGAACATGTCGCGACAGGAAAATACTGTGGCTTACAAAGCAACTCCAATTGAAGCAGAAATAGAACAGTTGCAACGTATGGAGCACCTTTACTTAGCTCGCAAACGTGTTGCCGAATTAAAAGTGGAGGTTCAACATATAGAAGCTGGTTTGAACAAAACAAACCACTCTGACGGCATTGATGTAAAAGACATTGAAGCAATAGTACAACCTTTTTCGGGAGATGATGGCTATCCAGTTTCACGTTGGCTTGACGATTTCGAAGATGTGATGAATGTATACAACGTGCCAGATCCACGCCGTTGGATTTTGGCGAAGCGATTGTTGTCTGGATCAGCAAAGACCCATATGATTTATTCGAAACCTTTAAAATGGACCGATCTGCGCATGGAGCTACTAGCTGTTTTTGAGCAAAAAGTAACAACTTGGGACATTGCAAAGCAGTTGGAAGCCCGAAAAAAATCCAGAAACGAGACTGCACTTCAGTATTACATTGCAATGTGCGGTATTGCTAGGCAAGCACCGTTGACTGATTCCGATGTAGTTCGAGCTATAGTCAGCGGCCTCCAGGATAAAACGGGAGCAGCCACATCCATGGCCTATTGTGAGTCCTTGGATGACTTGCGCAAGAAGATGATTGTGTACGAGAAAATGAAAAGTATGTCAAATCAGATGTCACTTCGAGATGAGACGAATAATGAGAAGGGTGCGAATCAGCAACAAGGCCCTGTTTCCGTGCGTTGTTACAATTGTCGACAACTTGGGCATTTCATGAAGGAATGCGGACGACCGAAAAGACCAGATGGTGCCTGTTTCAACTGCTGGGGCGAAGACCACCAATACAAAGACTGCCCCAAAAAGAGAGGAATGATCACCGTAGCTGCCGTGCAAGAAGATGGAAAATCAGCTGATGAAGATCTAGCAGCAGTACAAGTCGTTAAGTTATGATTCCTATATGGTGAAAAGAGAGATTTTAACATAATAAGTTTGTTTGACACTGGAAGTCCAGTAAGCTTTATTCAGAAATCAATAATCCCAGAATATATTAAGCTAAAATCTCAAGGGTGTAGATACCATGGACTAAGTGGACAAAAAATATCAGTTTTGGCAAAGATTGAATGCCTTATAGAATTTCAGTTAAAAACAAATCGTATTTCTTTATTAGTCGTAGATGATACAGTATTACCATTACCCATTCTTTTAGGACGAGATTCTTTGAAAATAATTGAAGTTCAACTAGTATATAAGAAGAGAATAAACGCTGAACATAATTTTTCAAATAACGAAGATAATAACTCCACGTATACATCTCTTTTCACCAGGAAAAATTCCTCTATCAATAATATTAGTAACATCACTAATCACACGAATAATTTAATTAGCGATAAGTAAGAAGAGCAACAGTTAACACATATCAACAATCAATGTAGTGAATCCCAATGCGACCAAGACGATCATGCGAACGTGCAGGATTTCTTTAACAGTTTCTCAGCATATGCAGATGAGGACCCACCTGACTTGATAGACGTAGGCTACGATTTCGGAAAAATCTCAGCTGTGAAGTGTAGAAATATATTAAAAAAACATTACCTGAGTAAAACTTGCGATTATAAGGAGGTACCAAAATATGAAATGACCATTAGAGTAACAGATACAACGCCATTTTATTGTTCGCCGAGACGCTTATCATATTTTGAAAAAGAAAAAGTATCTGAAATTATTGAGAACCTCCTAAGTAAAGATGTAATTAGAGCTAGTAATTCGCCATATGCATCCCCTATAGTCTTTGTAAAAAAGAAATCTGGTGAGATCCGTATGTGTGTAGATTATAGAGGCTTGAATAAGCGAGTAGTAAAAGACAATTTCCCTCTTCCCTTGATTGAAGATTGTTTGGAATACTTAGAAGGCAAGACATGTTTTTCCATAATGGATTTCAAAGATAGCTTCCATCAAGTAGGAGTAAGTAAGAATTCAATACAGTTTACTTTGTTCGTCACCCCTCAGGGTCAATACGAATATTTAAGAATGCCTTTCGGCCTAAAAAATGGATCGGCCATATTCCAAAGATTTATAACAGAAACGTTAGTAGATTTTATTAAAAGTAAACGAATAGTTGTGTACATGGACGACATAGTTTTGGCAACAAGGACCGTAGAGGAACACCTAGAGATTTTAGAAACATTGCTAGACCGTATTAGTGAGCATAAATTGGAAATTAATCTTAAAAAATGAAAATTTTTGAAATCAGAATGTGAATTCTTAGGCTATAAAGTTGATCGTAGAGGCATAATACCTAGTGAAAGTCATTTGGAGGAATTGAAGAATTTCCGTATACCGCAGAACGTTAAGGCACTACATATTTCATATTTTAGACGCTTTGTATTATCATTTGCAAAAATAGCGAAACCCTTGACAGACTTGTTGAAACAATGTGGTCCGTTCCCTCTTAATGAAGAACAATTGAACGCTTTCAAACTACTGAAAAAGATTTTGTCGAATCCTCCAGTATTAGCTATATTTAACCCAAATAGAGAAACTGAACTACACACAGACGCTAGTTCCCACGGTTTCGGTGCCATATTAATGCAGAAACAGGATGATGGGAAAATGCACCCGATAGCGTTTTATTCAGGAAAAACAACTATCATAGTTTTGAGTTGGAAATGCGTTAGCCATCATTAATGCGTTACGCAGATTTAGAGTTTACCTAGAGCATAGAAATTTTAAAATAATAACTGATTGTAATTCTTTAGTGCAAACATTGAGTAGAAAAGCGATAAATCCTAAAATAGCACGTTGGTCTCTAGAGTTAGAAAATTATGATTATTCTATTATGATTATTGCATAGACCAGGTGTTAATATGCCTCATGTAGATGCATTGAGTAGGCAAGCACAATTGCTAGAGTTTCTTGAAGGTACTCCCATTGAGCCAATAGCAGATCAAAATGGAAGCATAGTTTATCAAGGAAATAATCAATTTGAAGACTCTAGAGGTGAATATAGAAATGACAGTAGTGTAGAATATCGAGATGACCATAGCGCTGAGAAAATAGTTAGTCATAGAGTTGAGGATTTAAACAACCATAGAGCAGAGGATAGAGAAATTTATGATAAAAAACCAATAGTAGAGTGCAGCAAGGAAAATAGAGATAAGAGTATAGACTTTGGGGAAATAGTAATTAGCCAGGATAGTGAAGCATCGAGCGGAGAACGCTATGATGCCTGTATAGACGTTGGTAAAGTCAGCCGGGGTGGGGGTATCCAGAATTTTAGAGAAGAACTGGAACAAATTAAGTTCAAGGAAGAATCCTTTTTGAAATCAATCCCAATAGTTGGTGTGGTAGGAGCAACACCTAACGATGTAGATCTACTATTGCAGACTGAGCAAATGCGTGATCCGGAAATAGTTAGAATTCGAATAGCTTTAGAGAAGGGTACCAATACCAAGTTTGAGTTAATAGATGGCATTGTATATAAAAAACATATTGATAACTTATGTATGTATGCACCTACGTGTATGGAAGAACAAATAATTCGGCTAGCACATGAAAAGTTAGGTCATTTAGCTGCGGAAAAGTTATAAATGATTTAAAAAGAAACTATTGGTTCCCGGCCATGAAAAGTAAGGTAGATAAGTTTATAGGAAATTGTCTGCCATGTATATTACATTCAGTCCCAAAAACTATACATAACCGAACTCTGCATAGTATCCCGAAACCGTGTATACCTTTCCATACACTTCATATAGATCACCTAGGACCCTTGCCAAGCATACAATCAAAAAGAAAACACCTTCTTGTTATTATAGATGCGTTTACGAAATTGGTTAAACTATTCCCAGTTAACAGAACTAGTACACGTGAAGCTAGAGACGCATTAAGCAAGTACTTTGAGTATTACAGCCGCCCTAAAAGAATAATTTCAGATCGAGGATCTTGTTTTACTTCCTTAGAATTTGCGATTTTTGTGCAAGAGCGTGACATAGAGCATATTAGAGTAGCCACAGGGGCGCCACAAGCCAATGGTCAGGTCGAGAGGGTTAACCGAGTACTTACACCCATGCTGGGTAAAATGTCAGAGCCCTTAATACAGTCCGACTGGTATAAATTGCTAAATAAAGTAGAGTATGCCATAAACAATGCTATTCATAGTAGTACACAAAGCACACCTAGTATGCTATTATTCGGGGTAGTCCAAAAAGGTCCTATAGTAGATGAATTGACAGAATACCTGGAGAGCAAGCTAAGCATAGGGCCTAGAGATCTAGAAGCAATACGTGATGAAGCAGATAAAAACATACTTTATTCACAAGCTAAGAATGAACAGTTATATGCAAGGAGACACAAGCCTCCAATAGAGTATAAGGTAGGAGATTACGTAGCCATTCGTAATATAGACACAACACCTGGAATAAATAAAAAGTTTGCATACCGCGGACCATATAGAGTTAATCGAGTATTCGAGAATGACCGTTATGAGATTGTTGATGTGGATGATTGTCAGTTAACACAATTGCCTTTTCGAAGTATTTTAGAACCAGCGAGAATGAAACATTGGATAAGTAGTATAAATGATACAATAGCAATGGCTTCTTAGATCGTGGTCGATCTATAGTCAGGTTGGCCGAATGTAAACATTATAATAATCTAGGGTAAAACATTTAAAAAACCTAATGTAAACATTAAAATAATCTAGTATTAATAATATCGATAGCAGTGTTGCATCGTATTTTTGTTATCGATAGGGAGGGAGGAGAAGATCGATAAGAAAGAGAGGGGTCAGTAAAAAACTAAGCAGCGCAGAAGAAAAGTAATAAAGAGAATTATAAATGAAAATTAATGTGTTACAGTATCAATGAATTTAATAAGATCTGTTACTTGTTTCTCCAATTCTTTTACTTTCGCATTTCGCGAAGTATACGCATAATAAACAATACTATATTATAAATCTCACATTTGGGGGCTCGTCCGAGTCGAATACAGAGCCCAGAGTGCGTGATCAAAGAAAAAAACAAAAAGTTGGCTGATGCAAGAGGAGGAAAGTTGAAAAATTGTTAAAGTTGTTTGTAGCTAAATAAAGTTGTAAAGTTGTTCTAAGTGGCTATAAACATTAACTTGAACGATGAAATACATACCCTGTCGAACCAAAGGGGTGAATTGACCCTCTCGCACTAGCTCCGCACCAATTACCGCGCAACTAGTTCTGCAACTAGTTACGCGGGAAGCGAACGGCGACCAGTCGAAACAGAAACGAAGCCGCCCTCGCTTTGTTTTCGAAGTCGACAAATAACCGTAAAAGCGTGGAATTATGAAGAAACCGCGAAAAAGAGTTAGACTAGAGTGCGGACTCAGTTAGTTTTTACTGATGCTACTACATGCAATTCGCACCAAAATGGTAAGTTATTCGTGATACTTTACTGTACTTGCACTCATGGAATGCATGAGACAAAAAATATACACAAACAAAATGCATTTGTTCTCCGCGCATTTACTTTGTGCGTTGATTTTTTTCCACTTCTGTGCTAGATCTAGCTGCTGGAAGAAGCATTTAAAATTGTGTGTGATCAATTAATTAAAAAGGAGAAATAACCCCCCGATTTAATAAATAAAACGCCATACAACTGGTACGTGACAAGATATTACGTATTTGAAATAAAATGATGAGCAAAAAGCATTTGCGTAGACTCGAAAGAGTGAGAGGGAATCGAACCTTGAAAAAGTTAGCGTCGTGCAGTGAAATAAAAACGTGGAACAAAAATTGGTAGAAAAAAAATCATAAGAAACTGGAATACAGATAGAACAGGAAGAATTAGTTAATGAGGAAATTAAGGCAGTGGTTTATAAAACATAGGCCTACGCGTGAATGTGCACTCGACTTAGTAGGTATTTTAAAAGAGGAAAATATAGATGTTTGTCCGTTTTACAAAGCAAAACGCCAAAACAGAGGCGACATTCAGTTAGTTGGTGGAGGATCTTATCTTCACATAGGTCTAGCTTGGCAGCTTCAACGCCATTTTCAGAATGTTCAAATAATGGAAGAGCTAAATATTGATATAAATATTGATGGACTTCCATTATTCAGAAGTTCAAGGACACAGCTATGGCCCGTATTAGTTAGAGTCAACAATTTTCCAAATGTTCCAGTGTTTCCAGTTGGAATATTTTTGGGAAAAAGTAAGCCCCATAGCTGTGAGCAGTTTTTAGCAAAATTTTGTTTAGAATTTAAAGAATTAAAGAATGGCGGTCTATCCATTTGTGGCAGACCTATAAATATTGTTATTAGGGCCGTAGTTTGCGATGCTCCAGCAAGAGCATTTATTAGCGGCACCCCGGGACACACATCTAGTCACGGGTGCGCCAAATGTACACAGATAGCCAGAAAGGTAGACAGGATTTTGACCTATAGTACTACTTCAGGAGTTTTAATTACCAATGAAGATTTTGCGCTTAGAAGATATCCTTGTCATCATAGCAGTCAGTATTTAAATTGTAGGTCAATATTAGAAGAAATTAACATTTCAATGGTGACACAGATTCCCTTAGATTGCATGCATTTGGTAGAGTTAGGAGTGATGCGTAAGATGTTGTTAAGGTTTGTCAATAATAAGTTAGTAGTAAAATCTTCGAAAGAGTCCAGAGAACGCATTTCAGATAAGCTAGTGTCCCTAAAAAAATTTATTCCCAGAGAGTTTGCGCGTAGGCCTAGATCTTTAGATGAATTGTGTAACTGGAAGGCCACGGAGTTTAGACAATTTTTGCTGTACACGGGAATCATTGCCTTCAAAAACGAAGTCAGTAACGACCTTTATTATGAGTTTATGTTACTTCATTGCTCATATAGAATGTTATACAGTTCTAAGCTCCGTGAGTACAATAAGGAAACTTGTCAACGCATTTTAGATCATTTTGTTCACAATTTTCCAATTTTTTTTGGTGAAAATAGCGTGTCTTATAATGTACACAGTTTATAGCACGTAAGGGAGACTGTAGATCAAATCGGAGATCCGATTTCCAGCTCTTCGTATGCGTTTGAAAATTATTTACAAACTTTAAAAAAATGTGTCCGAAAGCCTAGTAAAATTCATGAACAAATATTTAGAAAAATTAGTGAAGACAGAATGGAAATAAAAGTACAGAAAAATCCTAGGATAGTGTGTAGTAAGTGCTATTTTAATAATTTTGTTTTATCAGAAAAGGAACCTGATAATTTTTTTTTTATTAATGGAAATATCCCAATTATTGTAACAGGGTTTACGGCAAATGAGGGAGGAGCTATTATAGGGAAAAGACTTTCAAATATCAGAAGCTTTTATGAGGAACCTATAAACTCAATCGGACTAGGAATAGTTTTAGTTGATAGGGAAACCATAGCAATAGAGGAAAGGTTTGAATTTGTAGATTTGCAAAATAAAGGTGTAGGTTTACCGTATGAGGGAAATATTTTAGTCATTCCATTGCTTCATCATTGTATTTAAATTTAAATATGTTGTCAGTACCTAAAATAAAAACAGATTTATATTGGGGGTGTTTAGTCCGTAGGCGTGTTTTTTCAACACGAATCGGGCATGCCCTTTATCGTCGGCTTTAAAGGGTATCTTTAGAATATATAGCTAAGTACCATGGTCCGCAAATCAAAAAAAATATATATATGTATAAATCTGTTTATTTTAGCTAAAAAATTATTAACGAAAAATGGCATCACCCAGAAAAATAAGCCGTTTCTCCATGCCAAGCAATGGTAAGTATTATTTTATTTTATATTAAAAAAATTAATACTATTTTTCAGAAAATGCAAGCAAATTTGGAAGAGGTAAATACAAACGTTGTTTCCAAATAAAATTGGAATAAATAACTCGAATTAATTATAAGATTTCAGAAAATCAACAGCGAGAGAATGCTCTTTTTCATGGTAAGGCGAATAAGGATTAATATAACATTTGTTGTATTATCGAAATATTTATATACTTTCAAAAAATCTACAGTGGGAGAATGCTCTTTTTCGTGGTAAGCCAATAAATGTGATATTATTTGAATTAGTAAATCGAAATAAATATGTATTTTCAGAAAATCTACAGAAGGAGAATGCCGTTTTTCGTGGTAAGACTAATAAAGATTAATATTTTTATTAGCAAAATTAATACCAAAATTCCTTTCAGATCAAGCTGACCAAACAGTTTTAATAAAACAGCTTACAAAGGAGAAGGGCGATAGTAATTCTGTTCGGGACCAGTTCCCGATTGCAACGGACGAGAAGTTGATGAAAATGGAGGAGAATGTTAAAATCAATGGAGACATTTATGTAAGTAAATTAAAAGTATCCATAATATGACCTGTTCATTTTCATTCTTTCCTTCTAATCCTAATCCTTCTTTTTGAATCCTTCTATTTACAGATTTCAACAATAAAATCTATTTTACAGCCAGCTGGAGTTCTCGTCAACTTAAAACTCATTTTAAGTGACGAAATCGTACTGGCATATAATGTGGATGGGGTACAAGGGAAGAAAGCCCTCAGGAGCCACTCGGAGTTCTATGGAGCTTTGCTAGGTAAAGTACCAACTACACTACTAGTGTTTATTACATTTTAATTAAATTAAACATATAATTATTACGTAATGTATTCCGCCTGGATACGAAGCCAAGGAAATGCTGATGCGCAAAGCTATGCAGAGGGTTAAAAACGAGTGTTTAAGCAAAGGTGTACCAAACCCAAAAAATGAATTTTGTAGGATAGACTAGATTTTAATATATATTTTAATTTTTGAATTTAAATTAAAAATTCATTTAAAACAATTTTGTATTTAATTTATTTTTATTATAATGCCAGCAAGCTGCTGGTCAACCAGCTACTGGTAATCGAAGGGTAATCGATCGGGAACTAGTTGCTCACGATCTACTGGTAACTAGGCCGTACCCAGCACCTGAGCAACCAGCTACTGGTAATCGAAGGGTGATCGATCGGGAAGTAGTTGCTGACGATCTACTGCTAACTTGGCGGTACACAGCGCCTGAGAAACCACCCAGCAGTTCTGGTGCGGGCCAGTCTTCCATACGGGCTTGACTACTGTCTAGTCCCGCTGAACTAGTCGCGGGCTAAGAGTATAATCAAAATAAAGCCTAATAAACACACTGTTATTCATTAAAAATTGAAAATTCTATATTTTCTTTGACACATGTTTTTTGTACGACAAAGTTGCACAAAATGTTTGTACGCATAGTTATTCTGGTAAGTGTACATTATACTCATTTATTATTATGACGAAGGTAAGCTAGAGGCATTTTAAAAGATTAATTAAAAAGGATAAAGAGAGGGTATTAGAAAATTCAGAAATCACGTTAGACACAGTGCTCAATTAGATGCGAAAAATTTGGAAAGGGGGAATTTTGATACGGAAACACAGGCGATTAATGATGATGATTTAGAGATGGAAAATAATGATAAAATTGTAATATATGATATAAATGCAAATCTAAAGGAGTAGTATAGTGTGCAAAACGTTTCGAGTAAATTTGCAATCAATTTGATTAAAATTTTGCGAATGGCGAATTTAAATGTTGGGTCATTTTACAAGTCCGTCTGTCCGCCAAAAATTGATATTGCTAATTTGGGTAGTGCCCAATACCTGCATATTGTTTTAAAAAAAACAATTTGAAAAAGTGGCTAAGACTTTGAAGCTACCTAATAAATTGAGCTTTGATATAAACATAGATGGATTACCAGTAGCTGGTTGACCAGCAGCTTGCTGGCATTATAATAAAAATAAACTAAATACAAAAGTAGCTATTATATAGGCACTCAACTATAGGACAGTGTTAGGAATACAAAACAGAGAAGGAATTTACACAGAATAGTAAAAAGGTTTAAGGTCATCGAGGTCCTTTTACCGGCAAATGCTTGGGAAAAAAAACTACCTCTAAACTATCACATCAGAATAATTTCAAGGAGATGAAATACCTGTTTAAGGGTTGTTTTGAATCGCAGCATGGAACCAATAGAATAAACAGGTACATTTTAAATAAGAGAGAGGAAAATGAGCATGAGTGAGAGGGAGGATCGAAGGAGAAATTTTATTGAGAGAGAGAGGATCGATATCGATTTGAGAAAATTTACAAAGGAGAAAAGCAAAGTTAGTTTACATTTTCACCGTTTTTTTTTTTCCAAGCGTTTGCCGGCATAGGGACCTCGATGACTTTAAACCTTTGTGTTGGCTTCACAGCAACAGCAACAACGGGAATAGCCCAAATAGATATACATACATATATATATATGTTTAGATGGCTGATGCAATAATTGTGAGTATTGCACAATACATATATTTCGTACTCTAGTATGTGTTGCTGTGACATACAAAACAGTCAGGGATCAAATAGTTAGAGCGAGACAACCATTGCGTTACAGTAATGCGTATGTATTGAGATCAACCGGCCTTCTGCTGGTTTCTGGTTCAACTCACTCTTGAAAACATAATTGGCGTGGCAAGTCGAGTCGAAAAGAATTAAAGGAATAAAGGAATATTTAAATACAAATTTGGCGTGCTTTTATTTTACTCGGATACTAGACTGTAAAATCTAATAGGTTATGGGCCCAGTCACATCGGAGTAAAAGAAAAACATTTAAAAAAACAAAGAATTAAGATTTGTATTAAAAGAAAAAAATCACGTGCCATTGTGAAATAAAAACGAGGACCGGCCGCTGTATCTGTGAGTGTGTGCGTGCGCGTCTCTGGTCTTGGGCTGTGTGTACGTGAAGAAGGAGAATGGAAAAGGAAAAAGAAACATCAAACCGTTTGACGGCGAGAAATATTCCATCTGGAAATTTCGGAGTAAAAGCGCTATTGGCCGAACACAATGTTTTAAAAGTAAGTAATAGAAGATAAGGATAAAACAGTGGGTGACAATGAACAGTGGATGAAAGCTGAACTAACAGCGAAAAGCTTGATAATATAATTTTGTCAGACTCGTTTCGCATTTCGCAACTTCCGACAATACAGCAAAAGAAATTCTAGCAAATTTGGACGCCATATATGAGAGAAAAAGTTTGGCATCTCAGCTTTCAATCCGAAAGCAATTATTGTCATTAAAACTGAAACCTGGTTTCAATCTCATAAGTCATTTCAACGTATTTGATGACCTGGTTACGGAACTAATAGCTTCTGGTTCTAAAATTGAGGAGGTGGATAAGATAGCTCATTTGTTGATGACACTCCCTTCGACTTATGATGGTATTGTGACTGCTGTGGAGACATTGTCTGAGTCCACATTGACATTAGGTTTCGTGAAAATCGGCTTTGGACCACGAGATTAAGTTGAGGAATGCTAGCAAAGACACGAGCTCGAAAGTTTTACAGTCGGTAGGAAACAACCAGCAAAGTGATAGAAAAATATTTATAAATACTAAAAACAAAAATAAAAACAGTTTCAAAGGAAAAATAGATAAAAAGAATATGAAGTGTCACCACTGTCATTTTAAAAAGGATTGCTATGCTTTAAAGAACCTTCAAGAAAATCAGCCAAGACAAGCACACACAGCCGCCGCAGCTCAGCAGAAGGCGAAGGCGCCACTTCGCCTTCATGTTACAAAGGTCCAAACACATGCAAAGAAAAGATGGCGTGTTTTTTGTTTTGGATTCCGGTGCGTCCGACCATATGGTCAATGATAAGAGTCTTTTTGAAAGATTTGATGTTTTGGAGCAACCGATTGAAATCACAGTCGCCAAGTGTGATGAGTACATATACGCCACAGCAATGGGTGTGGTTCAAGTTAGTAATAATTGGCAACAAAATATTACGTTGAAAGATGTACTGTACTGTGAGCAGATTCCGCAAAACTTGCTATCTGTCAAAAAGATGCAAGAGGCTGGAATGACGATCGAGTTCTCAAAAGAAGGTGTAAAAGTAACCAAGCATGATCAAATCGTTTTTAAGGGTAAGTGCTCATCTAACATACCGATTGTTGAATTTGATTTATGCCATAGGGCATATTTAACCAATAACAATATTAATATGGATCGATTGTGGCATGCACGCTTGGGGCATATGCGTGAAGGGAAACTAAAAGAAATTATACGAAATGAAATGTTTGAAGAAATTGATCTATTAAAAGGATGAAATTTGATTATGATATTTGTGAAGCTTGTTTTAAAGGAAAACAAGCCAGGTTGCCATTTGCCAAATTTAAAAATAAAGATTATATTGATTGAGCTTTAATTGTTATTCACTCAGATGTTTGTGGCCCTATTACACCCCTACTATTGATGGTAGAAATTATTATGTAATTTTTGTGGACCAATACACTCACTATTGCGTGACCTATTTAATAACTCAAAAGTCTGAGGTATTCGATTGCTTTAAAGATTTCGTAGCAAAATCTGAAGCTCATTTCAATTTAAAGGTTGTGAACTTATATATAGATAATGGAAGGGAGTATTTGTCAAATGAAATGAAAAACTATTGTGTTGAGAAAGGTATTACTTATCATTTGACAATCCCACATACACCCCAGCAAAATGGTGTGTCTGAGCGTATGATTAGGACACTCACTGAGAAAGCTCGTACTATGGTTAGTGGAGCGAGCATAGATAAACGTTTTTGGGGTGAAGCTGTGTTGACAGCAACCTATTTAGTAAATAGAACTCCAAGTAGAGCATTACAAAAATGCAAAAAGACACCTTTTGAAATGTGGCATAAGAGGAAGCCAAATTTAAAGTACTTAAAAGTATTCGGTTCAAAAGTGTTCATTCACAACAAGACAAGAAAAGAAAATTTGACGACAAATCAATTAGTGGTATACTAATTGGGTATGCAGCAAATGGTTTTAAGATATGGGCGAAAGAAGATAAGAAATTCATAGTAGCCAGAGATGTGATAGTGGATGAAATGTATGTATATAAATCCGATGTTGACTCCCTAAAAACAAAAGGCTCTGATGTGGACATGGTGTTTCCAAACGAGAGTGTAGAACAAGAAATGGATGCCCAGAATGAAAGTATGGGAGAGATACAATGTAATATCCAGAATGAGAGTACGGATGGTGGAAGTTTCCTGAATAAGAGTAAGGAAGATATACATTGTAATGTCCTGAATGAGAGTACGGATGGTAGAAATTTCCTGAATGAGAGTAAGGAAAGTGTACAGAATAATGTCCCGAATGAGAGTACGGATGGTATAAATTTCCTGAATGAGAGTAAGGAAGATGTACATTTTAATGTCCCGAATGAGAGTACGGACGGCAGTTTCTTGAAGGAGAGCACGGAAGATATACGGTATGAAGGTGGAGAAAATGAGAATCTTGAAGTCAGACGAAGTAATCGACTGCAAGAGAAACCACAAATATCTTATAGGATATTAAATGGTGGTTTGCTGTGTTCACAAAATACCTTTTGCGACATACCGAATTCGTATGATGAAGTAAAAGGTAGGCATGATAAGATTAAATGGGAACAAGCAATGAAAGAAGAGTTAGATTCTCACATTCTCAATGAGACCTGGACTTTGGTAGAAAAGCCAGAAAATAAAAATATTGTTGACTGCAAATGGGTTTTCACGATCAAGAACGATGAACATGGAAATTATATCAAATGTAAAGCCAGGCTTGTCGCTCGTGGATTTACACAGCGATATTTGATTGATTATGAGGAAACATTTGCTCCTGTAGCAAGGATCTCAAGTTTTCGGTTTATAATGGCCTTGTCAAACCAGTTTGACTTAAAAGTTCATCATATGGATGTGAAAACCGCATTTTTAAATGGAAATCTGAAAGAGGAGATATATATGAATATTCCTCAGGGTCTGACTGCAAAACAGAATGAAGTATGCAAGTTGAACAAATCTATATATGGGCTTAAACAGGCAGCACGATGCTGGTATGAAATGTTTGAGCATACACTCAAAGAAATTGGATTTGTTAATTCAGCAGTAGACCATTGTATTTATCTTCTTGACAAGGGAGGTGTAGCTAAGAACATATATCTGTTATTATATGTAGATGATCTAGTGATAGCTACGGAAAATTTAGAAATAATGTCAAATTTTAAAAACTATTTAAAAGGAAAATTTAGAATGACAGACTTATCAGAAATTAGACATTTTATCGGTATCAAACTTTTCAGACAAGATAATCAGATAGAACTTAGTCAGTCTGCTTACATAAATAACGTTTTAATTAAATTTAATATGGAAAATTGTAATCCAGTTTCTACACCTCTCCCAAGCAAATTAAACTATGATGCACTAAATTCAGACGACTTTTTTGATGCTCCATGTCGAAGCTTAATTGGATGTTTAATGTACATAATGTTATGTACTCGTCCAGATTTAAGCACATCCGTTGGAATCCTGAGTAGATATACCAACAAAAATAATAGAGAGCTGTGGCAGTGTCTGAAGAGAGTGCTAAGATATCTAAAGGGTACAGTGAATCTTAAATTGGTTTTTGTAAAAGTATTAAACTACGAAAATATGTTTACGGCATATGTTGATTCAGATTGGGCTGGGAATGAAACAGATAGAAAAAGCACAACAGGTTATTTGTTTAAGATGTTTGATTCAAGTCTGATTTGTTGGAATACAAAGAAACAAAATTCTGTAGCGGCTTCATCTACGGAGGCAGAATACATGGCTCTCTTTGAAGCTACAAGAGAAGCTATGTGGTTAAGGTCATTGGCAATGAGTATAAAACTAGAATTAGATAAACCTATAAAGGTTTATGAAGATAATCAGGGATGCATAAGTATTGCAAACAACCCAACGTGTCACAAAAGATCAAAACATATTGATATTAAATACCACTTTACACGAGAGCAAATCGAAAATAAGCTAATTATTGTTGAGTATCTTCCCACAGATAAGCAGCTGGCAGATATTTTAACCAAACCTTTAGCTGGACCCCGATTTGCTGACCTGAGAAGTC
Source organism: Drosophila tristis (assembly GCA_018150885.1). Lineage (NCBI taxonomy): Eukaryota > Metazoa > Arthropoda > Insecta > Diptera > Drosophilidae > Drosophila > Drosophila tristis. The sequence continues at coordinate 68,214 of JAECWT010000258.1, read as the reverse complement.
AAATTGGTCTAACGAACTGATTATACCAAATAATAATAATACAATTTAAATTGTCAATTTTTCTTTGTTGTTGAACAACATTTTTTTTTGATTTTGAAACGAAAGCAAAACTTTGAAAAAGCTAAGCTGATTTTGTTAAGTACATATACGAATATACCATACCAATATATATGATTATATTTAGTCTTAAAATGTAAAGTAACATTGAAAGAATTTTGTTTGCTTGAATTTGTTTTGGTCTGGTTAGGTTTTCCTGGGTTTCCCTAACCTATACAACAAATGTTGGACCAAATAATGTAACACTCCCCAGAATGCTCGGCTTGTCACTTTAGTATTAAGATTAACTTAATTGTGAATGATCCATGATTGTTTTGAGGAGGTGTGTTGGCTTCACAGCAACAGCAACAACGGGAATAGCCCAAATAGATATACATATATATATATGTTTAGATGGCTGATGCAATAATTGTGAGTATTGCACAATACATATATTTCGTACTCTAGTATGTGTTGCTGTGACATACAAAACAGTCAGGGATCAAATAGTTAGAGCGAGACAACCATTGCGTTACAGTAATGCGTATGTATTGGAGATCAACCGGCCTTCTGCTGGTTTCTCGGTTCAGCTCACTCTTGAAAACATAATTGGCGTGGCAAGTCGAGTCGAAAAGAATTAAAGGAATAAAGGAATATTTAAATACAAATTTGGCGTGCTTTTATTTTACTTCGGATACTAGACTGTAAAATCTAATACTTTGTTTTACTATTCTGTGTAAATTCCTTCTCTGTTTTGTATTCCTAACACTGTCCTATAGTTAGTGCCTATATAATAGCTACTCACAGCTATAAGCTATTACAGAAACTAGTAAACTGTATACAAAGATGGATGACCTAGAGATCATTTTTATTGATTCGCAACCGGAGGAAGCCATAAATCTGGCTTCTCAACCAGACTCAGTAGACCTTTCTCAGATTTTGGAATTAAAACAAAAATACCGACGAGAGGACATTGACCCCTAACAATGAGATACAAATTCGGCGGTGATGACCATAGTTTAAATCGAATTAAAACAAGAAACACATTCACTTTGAACGATGATCAAGACTGCTGTAGAAAGGTCCGGAGGTTCTTCGGGAAAAAGAAGACGCCGCGGAAATAACAGCGGTAGAAGGAATTGAGGCTGAATTTTATGTATAATAAGAATATTCGATGTATTTTTTCAATTTATAATATATACATATAACAAATATAATACTACATTTAAAAATATATTGTTTTCAATGTTTCCCTTACTTTTGATTGGGTGAATTTCACTTTCTCTTATTACCTGTTACATCCCCAAGATAATCATAGGATTTGTTTGAAACTGGTTTTCCAAGCGAAGATTACACAAAAAGAACAAGTGAATTTCAGGTCGCATACAGGTACTATTGAATGTATTTATTGGTTAAATTTTACATTCTATTGTAACAGGAATACTTATGGAAAGTCATTTATATTTAAAGAAATGTATAGATTAATTTATTTCTTAGTATTTAATATTTCATTTATTTGCTTTAATTCTTTGTTATGCTTTAATAAAATATGCATATTGAAGTCAAATTTTAACCAAAACATCTTAGGTCCAGGACATAAGTAACATCGATAAAATGATGATTTTGATTTTGAATAACTGAAGTTGTGAATTTTTAGGGTGTGATATTTCAGTCCATTGCGGGAACTAAACGATGTTTTAAAATAACACAGCTCGCAATGAAATGCTCTCATTTCGAATTGAAAATTAACTAAATTATCTTAAGAACATGAAGTTATTATATAGGTTTTCAAGTGACGAACATATGAAGAAAAATGTATGCATTTCATTATGTTTTGTATTCATTTCACTCTATTTATGTATTGCAATCAATCAGATTGAAGACATCTGGCTTTTAAACCATTAGAACCCTTTACTTATTATCAATCAACTGCCAATCAACATAGCTATTTTTTATATCAAATTTTCCTAATGAGAGTATAAAAGATCATGCTATCTTGGTTAAATAATTTAGTATACAACAGTGTCTTTTTTGAATAGTTTATATTCCTATAATGGTATGTAAACAATTTATTGTTATTATTATTATTTTTTTTTTTTTGTATATAAAAGGATAAACTCTTAATAAAATATATACACAGGCTTTCCTGGAAATACTTAACGAGATAAAGCCGGTGCTTGCATACACAAAGGTTGAGGATCTATGTATAGGATTTGAGTACGAGATCATTGTATCATGTAAACTCAAAAAATCATCATTTGGAAATAAAGTAGTCCTTTATTTAACTGATAAGGACAACAAGCATCTTTGGATATTTTTACCAAAAAGTTATGTAGCCAAATTTTCCTCAAAAACACCCTTTAAGATGTTAAAGGAGCATGGAATGTCACATCTCATATATAAAGGAAAAGAGATGACTAGGTATAGCACTGCCCAATTCCAATTTATATGTAAAGAAGAAATAAATAATTAAAGGTAATACTTCTGATATATGTAAGAGAACAAGAGACAACAATACATTTCAAGAATAAAAAAGGGAGTAAATGGATGTAAATAAACATATTTCAATATACATAGGTAAAAAGAGATGGATAGATGTGGCACTGCTTATTTACAATATATACATAGGCAAAGAAAAAACATAAGTTTAAAGGAACAACATCGTGGATATAAAGGATCACGCTCTTTAAACCAACATCAGTATTCGATTCAAGAAGCCAGTTGAAGCATGTACGCCAAGCAGATAAAACTATTCCTTATTCAATTCGAAGAGATGATCTTCGAGGAACATCTGAAAACGTTGGAAAACCTAATGATAATTTTGGAGGATCTGGAGGAAAAGGAGCTCCATTACTCAAAGTTCGGCTTTCACTATAAGCTATGCCCCTCGAGCGATGACGATGCTACAGATGGACCTGATACATGCCTATGTCATACATTACCGGCAAAGAAAGCTCAAGCTGTAGACTTAATGATAAAATATTATAATTTAAATAAGCGAATGAGTCGATATGATTAACCTACTTAGCCTATTTATTTATATTTTTATGTTAATTTTTGATTTTTTATTTATTTAATTTGTAGTTTTATTATATTTATTTTACTATTACTGTTTTTATTATTTTTACTTGTATTACTATTAATTGTTTTTTAAGTATAAATTTAATTTTCCCTATATTGCGATGCACTACTAATTTTCTTAGGTTTTTTGGTAGCTGATTCCACAGACGAATAGCATGTATAAAAATTGCCGCCGGAACAGCCAAGCTTGTAACGAATATTAATAATATTGTTGGTTCTGCAGACACACCAAAACGCAGCTTTTCATATAAATAGCTCGGTTCTCTTGTATAAACGATTTTATGCAACATTATTAAAGTAGTCTTTCCAAGTTTCAAACTTCATCGATTGATGCTGTCAGCCAAACTGGATATGTGTTCACCCCTCTAACATGAAGATCGATCGTCAGCCAAACGGATGTGTTCACCCCCTTAACATTGAAGACATATCTAGCACATTGTATGCCACTTTAGTCTGTGCGAGATGCCCTATTACAATTTCCAAAATTCAATACCATAACACAGCGTGGGTATAAGATATGTTTGGCTATTAAGAGTCTGAGTTGTTTTGGCAAAAATTGCGAGTCAAGGAAAGTTGTCTTAATATACCAACGTTTTACCGGCTGCCTTGGTTACTTGGTCACTCCAGGACAATGTCTTGTTTATGGGATTCCAAGATTAACAGCCTGATCCACATATTCAATTAGCGTGTTATTTATTGATAATTTAGGCAGATTTCCGTGCTCAGCAACCTTTTATATATAATAATACATTTAGATTTGACAGGGTTTAGCGACAATCCATTACAGTTGGCCCATTTACTAACGTTCACAGTTCAACATTACACAACAATACACACTCATTTATTCTGCTTAACGACAACTAACATACATTTGGACATCATCGGCATACATATGAACTTTACACTTGGATAACGAACCAGGGAGATCATTAACATATAGGGTGAAGGGAGTGGACCAAGGTTGAACCTGGGGTACTCCGCGTCTCACAGCTAGAAATGTTGATATTTCACTGTCAGTCAAGCTTGGCTCTCCATGCAGATAGGACGATATTAGTTTTACTGCAGTGTTAGTAAAATTAAAGAATTTGTTTAACTTAGTACATAGGATATTGTGGTCTACCGTGTCAAAAGCTTTACTAAAGTCCAAGAGTGTCAGAAATGTAACCTTACTATCGTCAAGTTCCTCTCTAATGTTTTCGTGACATCTAAATGGCAGTAGTACAGCTTCAATTACGGAAGCCGGATTGTTTGCACAATAACGAATGTTGTACTAGGTAATTATGATTTGTTGTGCCATGAGATTTTCGAGTACCTTGATAGGTAGGGCAGGATAGATATTGGCCTGTAGTCATTTTTGCCTTTGGTATTGATACTTTGGCCAATTTCCACTGATCGGGAAACTTGATGTTGTAAGCCTGTGTTCATATGAGTTACATGATTGATTATCCTAGGCAAAATCATTTTAATAAATTTGGGATGCTGATTATCCATACCAACAGCCTTTGACTTAATTTTAGGGCGGAACTCAGGACATCACAGGAGGTACGCACATAAAACTAAAGCTATTATCACAGTCAGTATTTGTTACGGCGTCAATGTAGGGTTAGTCATGATTTCAGGTACGGTCGATTGCACAAATTTTCTGTTCAGTTCGTTGGCATCAGCAGTAATTTTAGGGAGCTTTCAGGTTTCCTATGCCAAGTTTTTAAGCTCACCCAATCTTTGCTTAGTTGATATGGCGTTGTTGAATTTTCAGCGTAATGGTGACTTTTTTCAGTTGAGATCATTTATTTACTATCATTATAACTAAAATCATTTTTCTTAAATTGTTTTAAAAAACAATTTAATGTTTTATTGTTGCCCCTTCCAAAATTCCATAAAGAATACAGTTATGACCCACATTGTACTTGAAAAATATCCTTGCAGTGGTTGTTTATTAAATGTAAACTTCATTGAATTTTTTCTTAATAATTTTGAAAATTCTTTCTTCTGAGGATATTGACCATATGAATCAAAAAATTCAGCTGAATTTTTGCTTTCAAAGTAAAAAGCAACCCAATGAGTTCCTGGTTTTTGTGACGAATCTGTGTTTGCTATTATTAGAGCAGGATATTTATAAATTACTTTAGGAAGCTTATCAGTGGGATAAACTCCTTTAAAAAACTTTTTTGTTTTTGAATGCTTGGAAAGTAAATTATTGATTTGCAATGTGTTCATTTTTACAATAGGACCCGAATATTTCTATGTTTATCAATATCAATCATTGAGTCATATTCACAGTATACCAAACAAGTAACTGCTTCAGTAAGAGGTTCCGAAAATCGTCCTTCAATTCGAATGGCTCCTTAAGAAATTAAGTTTGAGCAATGGGTTGAATTATAATGGTCTGCAGTTAAGTCAAATACTAATATAATACTATTTAAATTTTTTTTATTTAATTTTTTTATTATTTTTTAATTAATATATTAAAATATTTTTTTTTTGTTTTATTTTTTTGTGTTTTAAAAAAAAAAAAAAGAAAGGGAGGTGGGTGGTTTTAAAAATATATTTAATAAAAAAAATAGTTTAATTTTTAAATTTTAAAATTTTTAGGGGATGGAATGTTAAGTGGGAATATTTGATTTTTTTTTTATTAAGAAAAAAGCCAAAAAATAGGGGGTGTTCATATAACTTGTTGTTTATTGTTATTGTATTTTTTTTTGGGTTTTTTGTAAATGATTTTACTTAGGCTTTGCTATATGGATAAATAGCATTTTTAGTTTGTAAAACATGATGATGAGCCAATAAAATGCTTGGATTAATAGTTATGTGGTTCATGAAGAGTTGTGCTTCCAATATCTTTAGATTTGATTCAGTTTCAGATTCCATTAAATAAAATGCTGTTTTTTCAATGTTAAAAGTTATTCTTAAATCAACATTATTTATAAGCAGTTTTGGTTGATTAAATATATCTCCATTAACTTTTCCAAAAAGTTCAACCTTATTACTGTTTTGAAAAATTTTTTTAAGCAAAACGGATCCATCGGTATTAACATATCTACCAGATAATAATTTACCATAGTTAGGATAATAACCTTGAGTGGATAAGTGACTTTCAGTGGGGTCACTACCATAGTTTAAAATCGTTTGCAAATACGATCTATAATGATAGTTATTATCACTCTGAGAAACCAATATATTATTTAAATATACAGACGAACTTCTGAACATTGAATGTAAAACATTATTCACTACTCCAACATTGTCTCCTTCAATGCTGCCATTATCATTTTTTCTTAGTTGTACAACAAGTCTTAAGTAAACTCTTGACAGATTTCGATATGTTTCACCATTTCCTAAACAAACGAATTCAATTGAAGAGGCACTGTCCAATGAAGCTATGGGATTGTATGAAACTTCTTCAGTTCTCAGAATAGAGCTTTGTGTGGGATGTGGTTCAAACAGATCCAGTTCGCTTTTCATACATTCAATATGAGTGGTCATTTTGAATTAGAAAAAATGTCTTTTATAGCTAATTTCTTTGTGGAATTTTTCCTTTTTGGTCTCGACTGCGTATGTTTGCGCTTAGATGATAAATGAGATTGTTTCTTCCTAGGTCTTCTCTTTTTATTCTTTTACCGTCACCATTTTGGAATCGTGTAAACTTATTAATGGCTTTATTTGAGAGATTTTGCAATGCAATTTTGCTTTGTTCTTTGCTTTTCCAGTCTCAGAAGCTTGATTTTTAATAGCGTTTATCCCCGACAGAAATAGTGGTTTAATGTAATTAAAAAGACCAATAAAAAAATTTCCAATTCCTCTACCATGCTGAATAACTCTGGGTGTAATATATAGACTTCCGATCTGATTTAGACCTCCTCCACACTGATTTAAATAATATTGCTGATACGATTTCGCCCTGATGACTATTTCTACTCTGATTAAATTTCAATCCTTGCAGCATTATTTATAACATTTCTTTTCGCTTTCTAAAGTGAAGAGTTACAAAAATTGGAACTGATGACGATTCAAATGGAACTTTATATCCTTGGGAATCGGTAATTAAGATGGAAATTTCCTTTGGTGACCATATTTCAAGGGGATAATATTCAACATATTTGAATTGTATAAGCTGTTCTTTTCCATTATAATGCAATACTCGAAGACATCGAGGTCTTTTGTTTCCAACACACCTAGGTTTGATAATGTCAGTATAAATAAAAATCAATTCATTTTCAAATTGTTCTGTCTCTATTGATCCATTTTCATATCTAAATGTTTCTCCATTTAATAAGCTAATAACGAATTCTGTTGCTTGTTCAGGTACAGCCGGTATATTCTCAGAGATGCTTTTTATACATTTATTAAGATATAAGTCTGTAATTCCTACTTCCCATTCATCATTCATGTTTTCAGGAATATTTAAATTGTTTGTAAATGCGCACTTAACGTTATCCTGATAAACATTTAACGAATCATTACTGAGTAATGTCACGAAAACCTCTGTTACATACGCCATTTTTAGTTTAATGTTATTTGTGGTTCATTAATTATATAAAAACCAATTAAGTTTGTTTTCCTATTTGTTCTCTGTTCTCGATTTGGTTCTCAGATTCTAAGAGACCTACTCAATTTTTCCCGACCCTTTACGTATATCAAGTCTGAAATGATATGGTTCATTTGATACCTCTTAAGTTTTAGTCGATAGCTTTGCCTTGTCAGTAAGCTGTCACTTTAGTCAATGAGGTCTTTCCGCTGTCTGAGTTTCTAAAATGAAGTATCCTTAACTTTACGTTTATCTTGCTTTGACGCCTGAAAGACTTCTCAGAGACTATAGAGTGAATCAGGGCAACCAAATTATCGATAGAGCGTTCCTTTTAAGGTATCATTATTTTTTGGAGATGTAGAATATAAATGGGTTTACATCTAACCAACTAAATCGTCTAGAGTTTGTAAAATATGCTTTGGAGATGAAAGATGTAGATATTCTGCCTAGGTCTTAAAAATATCCAATGTCATATTTTTTTTTTATTTTGATAGTAAAACAGCTCTTGACGTATTTTGACCCATGTATTAAAGTCACTGAGTTTTAGTATCATTTAAAATAGGTGAAAATGTAATATTAATTAAATCGATTTCCCTTTTCACTATTTATCAATTTTTGATATTCATTCGGATGCATTAAAATTACTCTGTTTAATTGATGCTTATTTCTAATCATTGTTTAATATTTTTCCAAAAATTCCCGAAAGCAATGAACTGATTAGAATTGGTAAAAATCCTCCCTTTTGGATGAGAACTTTTCTCTTGGAATTTATTGAATGTTTTGGACATGAAATATAACGTAATGCATTTTTATACTTTTTTAGAGCATATAGTTGCGTTTTTGATATCTTATGATTTCCCTGTAATGTATTCAACACTATCTCCACTAATGCTTTTACCAACTCATTATCACAATTACCTATAATTGCATTTCGAAGTTTATTATTTGCCCTTTTGAGCACATACAATAAATGTTTGTTCGCTTTCAGTCGATTTAGATTCTTTTTGTAAACCATTTTCATCGGAAAAGCAAACTGTATACGCAGAATTAAAAATATCTGTTCGAAATCTCAGGAGATCATTTATTCCCTGAGTAAGATCAATTAGTAAATAACCATGCGGTTCATCTGTCACCTCCTTATATATTCTGAAGAGCTCCTGAGAATTTTCAGGGTAAATTTGTCTTGCTAAGCACTGAAATTGTAGTTTATCTCTAGGATTCTTGAACGTAACGATGTATTTTGTGTTTAGTGAAATATCTCGAGTATGTAATGATTTATGAAATATATTTTGTGTAACTACTATTATAGATAAATTCCTGTGGTGTGATCCTTTCGTAAATAGCTCACATACATTTTTATTAAATGCACCCATCATCAAGACATCTAATATTAAAAGAATGGGTTCGTTATCTTAATTTTCAATTGTTTCTGGAACTCCTTTATGGTATTCTATGCTATTGAAATTTGGTTTAGCATGCTCCTCTCCATAACACCAAAGTATTCGATCAATTGAAATGTTTAGTAAGTCATTCCTTTTGTTTATTAAATTTTCTAAAAACGTTGTCTTACCAGACCCTGAAGGCCCGCAAACTAGCATCGTAAAAGGATGTATAAATTGTTTAAACATTTTTAATAAGGTTTTATTTATTGATCATTTATAAATGTTTTCTATCGTTTAATAAAATTTAATTAGGTTTCTCCTGCTCGCGTTTTTTGTGACAGTTTTTTTCAAAATGAGTATCAGATCCGCAATAATTACAATAAACGACTTGGGTGTATCCTTTTTTGGGTGGATCATTTTCAAACAAACGCTTAAATGTATCCATTTTAAACAACTAGTTTAGTCCAATGCTTAATACATACTGAAATTCTATACATATGAGTCACCATTACAGTATACATTATAATTTGAATTTCCCAAGATAACAAAAAGCTTAAATAAATTATTTAGAGCGCATCTAAGAGGCACTTTTTTCTGAATTCTACAGTTGGTAAAAAAATTTGGATAGAAGGTCAGACTTTTTCCAATATCGATATTAATAATGTTATTTGTTAAATACTTTGATAAAAACTTCTTCTTAATTTCACCACGGACAATGACAGTGCTAAATCTGTTAAGTGGCGAAAGTATTTCACCTTAACTTAAATATGATATTTCACCATCTGACCATTCCAATCCATTTATGGTTTGATGATGAATGTTTTGTTGTTTAATCATTTCATTATCCAATTGATTTAGGTGATATGGCGGTTTGAAATGAAAGAAGTTTGGAGTTACTGTTCCGGTTTGCATAAACGCTAATTCCTTAATAAAAAGTTGTTTGTTATTTCCAAAGAGATATTGAAAATCAACTATAACGCTTGATTACCTGTCGATTGTGTTCATGTTGGTTTGAGATTTTGTAAGAAACTGAATGAGTCGGTGATAGCTATCCCCTTTATATACAACTCAATTCAGTCATAGTTCTTAGTTTAACAAAAGCATTCAACCCTAATGGACACGCTTCAATCAAAACGAATTAGGTCGACTAGAAAGAAGCAGGATCACGAAGTCATATTCGGACTCGAATATTATGTAATACATAATTTAAAAGTTAAAGTGCGGGTTTTCAAGAAGAAAATTCACTCCAATGATCTGGATGCAGCAAAGCAAAAACAATTTCGTGGGTTTAGATAAAGATGAATGGATGCAATTGGTTACATACAAGGAGTATATTCAATTAAAACTTGATCAGTACGATTTCTTAATGCCTGATACAATTATAGACCATCCATTATTGGCTACTATTAAATGTAATTTTAGATTTCGAAAATCTGATAAGCAGTATGTTTTTATAATAAATCAGTTCGGAAATAAAATTGAATTTGATAGTGAGTCCTGGAGATCATTTTTAAGATTAGGCATTTTTTTTTACTACATTTTTGTGTTGGAATACGATACTTAAACAACAAATTACATTTCTTTACTATAATAACATAATTCCTAAGTGTGCAGCCTTACAAAAATTTGGTGTTCAACTATCGGATTTAGACGGTACATATGATAAAAATGTTCAAATAGATTTAACCCGATTATGTTTCGAAATTTCCAAAAAAATGTGTAATCAAATAAAACGCGATGTTCTTGAGTATAAGCAAACACTTTTAAATAAGCGATCAACCAATCATAATAATAAAAAAATTATATTAAAAATGAGTAAGCAACAAGTTGTTAATGAAATACATAAGCCTGCTAGAAAAAATTTTACTCGTCGAAAATTCGTTCAAAAGGGCATTAATGATACGTGGCAAATAGACTTAGTTGAAATGATCCCCTTGAAAATAAAGGATTTAGATATTTGCTAATAGTGATTGACACGTTCTTGAAGTTTTCATATGCAGCTCCCGTTAAGTAAAAAACAGCTAAAAAATATTCAATCTGATCAAGGAAAGGAGTTTTTCAATAGTTCCTTTGGAGAGTTAATGCGAATAAACAACATAAACCATTGCCATACATATACACACCTCAAGGCATCTATTTGTGAACGTTTTAATAGAACATTAAAAAATCGTATGTGGAAAATGATTAGTATGCAGGGTGATCATGTATGGATTCATGCCTTGCAGGACTTAGTAAATGATTACAATAATTCATACCACCGAACCATCAAAATGAGTCCTATAGATGTAGACAAGCAAAATGAAGAGTTTATTTTAAAAACAGTTTATAATATTTGCAAGGTATTCCCCAAACATAAGTTCTCCATTGGTGATCCTGTTAGAATAAGTAAATATAAGGATATTTTTACGAAGGGATATAAACCGAACTGGACAACCGAAGTTTTCAAAATTGTAAAAGTAAAGTCTACTAATCCTGTAACATATGAATTGAAGGATTATCAGGGGGAAATGATAAAAGGCTCATTTTATGATGAAGAACTTCAAAAAGTGAAAGATGAAAATGCTTTCTTAGTTGAAAAAATAGTTCGAAGAAAAGAGAGGAGTTCCGCAAGGATCTATCCTTGGACCATTATTGTTTACTGTTTATGTAAATGACCTTCCCAATGTATTGTCTGATTGTGAAGTCCATTTATATGCTGATGACGTCCAAATGTATGTATGCCGTCCCGTAAATAACATAAATGAGTGTGCAATAATAACCAACAGGGAACTAACAAACATAAGCAGTTGGGCAAACAATAACGGTCTAGGATTAAACCTAACTAAATCTAAATGCCTAGTAATCTCAAAGAAGAAAATCGAACTTACAACCTACGCAAAATAAAAATAAATCACAATACCATTACATACACAACAACAGCAAATAATTTGGGAGTGGTTTTTAATAGCATGCTTACATGGAATGATCACATTATAAAGGTCGTAGGTAGAACCTATGGTTTGCTGAGAACTTTAAACATGACACAACGTTACCTTCCAGAATATATTCGTCTCTTAGTTGCAAGACACTATTGATACCAACACTTTTTTATGGCGTAGAGCTATTTGCAAACTGTGATAGTAGTTGTAAGCAAAAACTGAACGTCGTATTCAATAGTATAGCAAGATATGTGTTTAATATAAGAAAAAGGGAGCATATAACCACTCATGCAGTCAGAATTTTTGGTATGGGTTTAACGAAATGGATTGACTTGCGAGCATTAATATTTTTACATAAAATTATAACCAAGAAAGAACCACCATATCTATCAGACATACTAAGGTTTACTGCATCACGAAGAACAAATAATATAGTATGTCTTAAGCACAGACTAGCTAGCTCTGAAAGACACTTTTTCATTTACACTGTTCGCCTATGGAACCAATTACCAAATAGCTTAAAAACAACTGTAGACGCATTAAAATTCAGGACAAATTTGACTATACATCTGAAAACTCTAAATTAAAAGGAAAAAAAATTAAGAATCTATTATGCTTAGGAGACATTAAAATTTAAATTTAGAATTAAAAATGTGTATAAAATTAAGCAAAAATAGCTATAGGAAATATTCGATCTAATCCAATTTCATTTAATAATTAATCGTATTGGAATTTTTGTGACTAGTGCACTAATCATAAGGTACAACCTTGTAGCACTAGGAAAATCAAAATAAACAAACAAACAAACAAAAGAGGGTAAAGTTTTTGTTAAATGTTTAAAGTGACTATGAGCTAACGTTGAAATATTATCAGGTAATATAAATCTCTTGTCATCCTTATAATTTAGACTTATCTTCTAATAACTCACTGTTGCCCATAATAGGTTTTTTTATGTTTAATGCATTCAATATAATGTGCATGCGATAATCTCTTTACTACTGACTTTTTTACGCCTTTAATCTTTTTTACGTTAAAGTCAGTGCTATCATCGTTAGCAACTAAATAGGAGTATGCTTTTGCTTTTAGTCCTGCAAACGAAGTCATTATTCGACCTGCATTGTCGTCTTTCATTAAACCTAGTTCTTTATTATTAGCGCGATTTATACCGAATCTGTTGAGTTCTTGATAATTTGATGTGTCAAAGCGACTAGGATTGTCTTTAATTAAGTCATAGAAATCTTCTTCTGATGATATAATAAATGAATCTGTATCCATATAAAGTATTTTTGATGATGGACATTTTACAGAATGAAAATTATAAAAATAGTCATACATTAACCATTTGGAAAGTTCTAATACACTAACTCCAATGTATATGGGTGTATCATAATAAATTTTAGACTTAGTTGACTCAATTGCAGCTAAATTATCTCCAAAGATTTCAACACTGTGAAAATTATGTCTAGCTATTCGTTGTCTAAACCCTGCTGAATTCTGCCTTGAATCATAATGTTTTGTTAAGGCAATCTCACGACGCTTTTCAACATTTTCCATTGTTTTACCATAGACGGCATTTACCATTAATTTATAAAAGTTTATCTCGAACTCATTTAAAGCTAATTTTCTAAGTGATGTGTTTAAGTCAATATAAGGTTTTAACCAACAGGACTGTTTAAAAGATAATATACGAGATATTTTTTCTAAAATCATACCTTGCTCTATGCATAGCTGCAATTGTTTTACATGAATTATATAATTCTTTTTATCTGTTAAATCAGCAATTAATTTTGTTTGTTTTTCTCCTGGAGGAATTTTATTTTCGGGGCAAAATGGTAAACTATTATGTTTATTATGAATATCATCGGGATATTTCAGATCTACTTCTAAGATAAAACCTTCATTACCGCACGCCGATGTATCATGAACGTTGAAAGATATAATTTCATCGTTACTTAGAAATTTAAAATCTGAATATGGAAGTGGCTGACTCATAGCCCAACCATATAAATTGTTGGCGTCAATATAGGAGAGATAGTTGATTGGTTCGCTAGGCCTAAATTTATCAGTTAAATATTTATTATTTGCTGTTGCTATTCTTTGGGTACATTGAGTCAAACCACCTCGAATTGCTGTTTTTAAAAAATTATAAATATCAGGATCACTTATAAATTCTAATTCTACCTTTGTGTATTTAAGCATTGCATCCCATGAAACTGAAGGAGCAGTAACATAATTAATGGGGTCTAAGCTATATACTCTTGAACAAAGATTCCTAAAATTTTCAAATACATCAGCTAGAATTAAAACACCGCTTTCTAAGTATAATTTTAAGTAATCTCTAATACTATTACAGTTAAACGTTCTCCAAACCTTCTGAGCAAAGTTATAATCCTCAACACTACATTCCTCATCATTCAGAGAATTAAAAAAATATTCTCTTGAAGGAAGCTGCGGGTCATCAAATTTTTGAAAACTATCTAAATAATCATAGGGAAATACTCCTTTTCGTCGTAGCATATCAAATTTTTCATCTTGATATTTGGTTTTCAAAATTTTAAAATTTGATATATCCATATAACTAGCTAGTTTTTCTAAGCTTGAATTTAAAAACCTGTTTGAATCTATGTATCTTATTTTGTATTGATGTTGATATGAATCGAGTTTACAAATTTTAGTTAAAGCAATATATAGCTCTTTATTGCAAGGAATGGGTTTTAGTTCATATTTTATTGATGTGACAAATAAATGTATATCATAACGAGACAAGTTGTGACAAACTACAGGGAAAAAGGGATCTAAATGTTTGTTTACACGCCTTATGGATAGGTCCTACATACCGACCCGTGAATTGATTAAAGAATTTCTCACGATCATCAACCGAAATTTGCTCCTCGCAGGCATAGCATACTTCGTGTTCCTGATAATCCTCATCCCAAATGTTGAATTCGTAGATTGGTTTTTTAGTTGATTTCCAATACATCTCACAAAGACTCTCAGTTTTAGTCCGAAGCACTTTTCAAAATTTTTCAATACAATCAGGTCCTGAAATAACGAAATCGTAATGTTTACAAAAATTTTGATTAAATTTACCTTCATAGGTCCACATCTCATTTAGATGAGGATTGTATTTATGTGCAACATAAAATGACACTGCACATGCTGTATGCCTCTGCGCCATAGTAGTCGATGATTTGGAGGGATCATTTAGATTTCTATGGAAATTTTCCAAAACAGCCTCGATGTCAGCATAAATTACAACTGGTGGTGATAGTTTTTTCGATAAACTTTTAAATACCGTTTTGGTATTGGGTTCTGGATATAGAGCAGCATCTTTACCACACTCCTTAGTGTCATGGATAGTATTTGTACTACTATAAAATTGCAAACAATTTTCGCAAAAAAAAACTGCAGCAGAACGGGATCTACTACGTTGGGAATAGCATAACTTCTTCATGCACGTTATATAGGCATAATGCATCATTTCAACATCACTAGTAAGATTATGTGTTGAGTACGAATCTTTTTAGTTCTCACGGTAGGTCCTATAACGTTTTTTCCATTATCATCGATTTCATATATATTGATGCTGATATTCTCATTGAGTGTTTCGAATCGTTTTATACCTTTGTTTGTTATTGGAAACTCAATCCCAGTAAAATCGAGTCTAACGCCTTCATAATAAATGATATCTTGTGTTATGTCCACCTGTCGATAGCTTGAAGGGATTGCTAATTTTTCTCGAGCCGATTTTTTGTTGGCTGGTATTAGAAGTGTAGTTTCTAAGTGTCTTTTATATGCTAGTATTGACATTTAGTCATTTTTGGGGTAAACTCCCTCCCCCCTAACTAATTTCTCCACCAGATTCCCCCGGGCTTTTTTCAGTTCTCTTCCAAAAATGAGCTGGCCGCCTCGGATTGACGACCACACGTGTGAGGAGCATGGAAGAATGCAGTTGACACGTCCATAGGAAGTCCTAACCATTTTCTTATGAACGAACGTACCAGTATATCACACTTTCTCAGAACACCTATCATCACACTCCCAAGGGTGATTTTATTTTTTTGGGTGCTTCTATGTACCTATTTGCAGGTATATGTTCCAATTTAATTATGGTTAGCTCAAAATATTTAAGACTTTTTATCGCCCAACCTGAATCCTTCTCTTGGAACTCACTGCTCTGAGTTATTAAGTGTTCAAGAGCATTATTTAGGTACTCGTCAATTACTCGTTCATAAATACTCTTGTATGGAGTTAGGAAATGCTTCATGGTTTCCGTTAAGGTTTCATCATCAATTTGTTTTACATATAGTCCATATACTTTTAAATTGAACTGTGCTGTTCTGTACTCACTCATACACTAACCCATTAATTTGGTTATATCCTTCTTGCAATCATTAATAAATTCTTTTAAATCAATCTGACCACTTTTATTAGATTGATTACGATAAGACTTTAATGGGAATTTCGACCCTGATGAAATTATGATGATATCTTTATTGTTCTCTAGTTGTACTGCTGTTGCATTCTTATGCTTTTCAGACATAATGTGGCGCATTTCTCTAGAGGGAGGATAGCTCTGTCCAAATATTGAACAAACAATATTTACCATTGTAGTATCAATTCTTGGACGTTTTGCGGATCCTGACGTTGACTGACCTTGGTGGTTAGTTGTCTTAGAGGCTTTGCTCATTATGATTTCGAAGGCATTTCGACGATCTGAGCATACCTGATAGTGAGAGTCGAGCTCTGTTAAATCTATGGATTTAGAACATCTGTCACACTTAATTTGTTTAAGGAGACCTAAACAAATTTCATAATGAGAGTCGACCTCCGTTGACTCTAAAGATTTATAGCACAGTTCACACTCAAAAACGTTCCGAGGTCCTAAACAACTGTCATAATGTGAACCGAACTCTGATAGTATTGTTAAACCACTTTCACTATAAGAAGAGAACTAAGAGTTTTTTCTAAATGATGATCTATTTATCTTCCTAACTCCTACTTAGTCGTTTCAATACCTGCTTTCAAACCTGTCTTAGACGATTTCTACTGGTCAATCAATAAACCAATAAATACACTCAATAGTACCTGTATGCTACCTGAAATCCACTTGTTCTTTTTGTGTAACTTCGCTTGGAAAACCGGTTTCAAACGAATCCTATGATTATCTTGGGGATGTAACAGGTAATAAGAGAAAGTGAAATTCACCCAATCAAAAGTAAGGGAAACATTGAAAACAAAATATTTTTAAATGCAGTATTATATTTATTATATGTATATATTATAAATTGAAAAAATACATCGAATATTCTTATTATACATAAAATTCAGCCTCAATTCCTTCTACCGCTGCTATTATCTCAGCGTCATCTTCGTCCCGAAGTAGATCCTGGAGTCGTTAGCTTTAACAGCAGTCTTGATCATCGATCAAACTGAAAATATGGTCATCATCCGGGAAAACGAATGGCGTTTCAATCATGGAGTCCTCGCCCACATATTCCGCAAAAATGTATTGCGATGCAATCATTGGGTCATCATCCTCACTATCATCATCCCATTGAATCTCATTGATAGGAGCCCAATTCCTCTCGAGATATTTTTGGGATTTAATTCCAAAATCTGGGAAAGGTCTACTGAGTCTGGTTGAGAAACCAGATTTATGGCTTCCTCCGGTTGCGAATCAATAAAAATGATCTCTAGGTCATCCATCTTTGTATACAGTTTACTAGTTTCTGTAATAGCTTATAGCTGTGAGTAGCTATTATATAGGCACTCAACTATAGGACAGTGTTAGGAATACAAAACAGAGAAGGAATTTACACAGAATAGTAAAACAAAGGTTTAAAGCCATCGAGGTCCCTATGCCGGCAAATGCTTGGAAAAAAAAACTACCTCTAAACTATCACATCAGAATCATTTCAAGGAGATGAAATACCTGTTTAAGGGTTGTTTTGAATCGCAGCATGGAACCAATAGAATAAACAGGTACATTTTGAATATGAGAGAGGAAAATGAGCATGAGTGAGAGGGAGGATCGAAGGAGAAATTTTATTTGAGAGTACCCTTTAAAGCCGACGATAAAGGGCATGCCCGATTCGTGTTGAAAAAACACGCCTACGGACTAAACACCCCCAATATAAATCTGTTTTTATTTTAGGTACTGATTTAAATACAATGATGAAGCAATGGAATGACTAAAATATTTCCCTCATCAGGTAAACCTACACCTTTACTTTGCAAATCTACAAATTCAAACCTTTCCTCTAATGCTATGGTTTCCCTATTTACTAAAACTATTCCTAGTCCGATTCAGTTTATAGGTTCCTCATAGAAGCTCCTGATATTTGATAGTATTTTCCCTATAAAAGCTCCTCCCTCATCTGCCGTAAGTCCTGTCACAATAATTGGGAAATTTCCATTATAAAAAAAAAATTATCAGGTTCCTTTTCTGATAAAACAAAATTATTAAAATAGCACTTACTACACACTATCCTAGGATTTTTCTGTACTTTTATTTCCATTCTGTCTTCACTAATTTTTCTAAATATTTGTTCAAGAATTTTACTAGGCTTTCGGACACATTTTTTTAAAGTTTGTAAATAATTTTCAAACGCATACGAAGAGCCGGAAATCGGATCTCCGATTTGATCTACAGTCTCCCTTACGTGCTATAAACTGTGTACATTATAAGACACGCTATTTTCACCAAAAAAAATTGGAAAATTGTGAATAAAATGATCTAAAATGCGTTGACAAGTTTCCTTATTGTACTTACGGAGCTTAGAACTGTATAACATTCTATATGAGCAATGAAGTAACATAAACTCATAATAAAGGTCGTTACTGACTTCGTTTTTGAAGGCAATGATTCCCGTGTACAGCAAAAATTGTCTAAACTCCGTGGCCTTCCAGTTACACAATTCATCTAAAGATCTAGGCCTACGCGCAAACTCTCTGGGAATAAATTTTTTTAGGGACTCTAGCTTATCTGAAATGCGTTCTCTGGACTCTTTCGAAGATTTTACTACTAACTTATTATTGACAAACCTTAACAACATCTTACGCATCACTCCTAACTCCTACCAAATGCATGCAATCTAAGGGAATCTGTGTCACCATGGAAATGTTAATTTCTTCTAATATTGACCTACAATTTAAATACTGACTGCTATGATGACATATATATCTTCTAAGCGAAAAGCTTCATTGGTAAGGTAGTACAATAGGTCAAAATTCTGTCTACCTTTCTGGCTATCTGTGTACATTTGGCGCACCCGTGACTAGATGTGTGTCCCGGGGTGCCGCTAATAAATGCTCTTGCTGGAGCATCGCAAACTACGTCCCTAATAACAATATTTATAGGTCTGCCACAAATGGTGAGACCGCAGCTCTTTAATTCTTTAAATTCTAAACAAAATTTTGCTAAAAACTGCGCACAGCTATGGGGCTTACTTTTCCCTTAAAATATTCCAACTGGAAACACTGGAACATTTGGAAAATTGTTGACTCTAACTAATACGGGCCATAGCTGTGTCCTTGAACTTCTGAATAATGGAAGTCCGTCAATATTCATATCATTATTTAGCTCTTCCATTATTTGAATTTTCAGAAAATGGCGTTGAAGCTGCCAAGTTAGACCTATGTGAAGATAAGAACCTCCACCAACTAACTGAATGTCGCCTCTGTTTTGGCGTTTTGCTTTGTAAAACAGACAAACATCTATATTTTCTCCTTTTAAAATACCTACTAAGTCGAGTGCACATTCACGCGTAGGCCTATGTTTTATAAACCACTGCCTTAATTTCCTCATTAACTAATTCTTCCTGTTCTATCTGTATTCCAGTTTCTTATGATTCTTTTTCTACCAATTTTTGTTCCACTTTTATTTCACTGCACGACGCTAATTTTTCAAGGTTCGATTCCCTCTCACTCTTTCGGAGTCTACGCAAATGCTTTTTGCTCATCATTTTATTTCAAATACGTAATATCTTGTCACGTACCAGTTGTATGGCGTTTTATTTATTAAATCGGAGGGTTATTTCTCACTTTTTAATTAATTGATCACAACACAATTTTAAATGCTTCTTCCAGCAGCTAGATCTAGCACAGAAGTGGAAAAAAAAATCAACGCACAAAGTAAATGCGCGGAGAACAAATGCATTTTGTTTGTGTACTTTTTTGTCTCATGCATTCCATGAGTGCAAGTACAGTAAAGTATCACGAATAACTTACCATTTTGGTGCGAATTGCATGTAGTAGCATCAGTAAAAACTAACTGAGTCCGCACTCTAGTCTAACTCTTTTTCGCGGTTTCTTCATAATTCCACGCTTTTACGGTTATTTGTCGACTTCGAAAACAAAGCGAGGGCGGCTTCGTTTCTGTTTTTATACCCGTACTCAAAAAAGAGTTAGGGGGTTTTGAGCTTATGAGTTATTTAGAATTTAAATTTTTTTGCTACATCTTTTATCTACATCCACAATGTGTATTCTACATCGAACATGTAGATTCTAGATGTACCATTTCGATTCTACATCTTCTGCGCTAGTGGGCACTAGAATGCGTACCGGATCTCTGGCTGAAGTAGGCGGGGAAACCAACAGAAAATTAAATTTTTCATTCTGGCTATAATTATGATCCGATATGATTCACATTCGGCAATCTGGTAGATATGGTTATTCTCTACGATACTGCGTTTTTACTTTTAGCGTATCTTTAAAATTACATGAGTCTGGAAACCAAATTTGGTTGCCGTAGCTCTTATAGTCTCTGAGATCCAGGCGCTCATCTAGACGGACAGATGGACGGACGGGCAGACGGAAGGACAGACGGACGGACGGACATGGCTATATCGATTCGGCTATTGATGCTAATCAAGATTATATATATACTTTATGGGGTCGGAAACGTTTCCTTCTCTTCCTTACACACATCCACTTTTACCACAAACCTAATACATATACCCCTTAACTCTTTTTTGAGTACTGGTATAATTAACTCTTTTTTTGAGTACGGGTATAAAAAGAATAAACTTATTAGCTTGCTACCCAAAAGATCAAGACTTTGCTCAAAACTACATTCAACTTTTTCGAGGAGTCTTTATGAGAGATGTACTCCCAAAAACAAAAAAAGTGGAAGCCATTGGGTAGCATATAAAAAAAATAGAAAGATCATACACTACTTTGATAGTTTTGGGAATTTACAACCATCAAAATAAGTAGTCAATTTTTTGGGTAAGAATATCCAATACAACTATGAGAGACTTCAACAGTTTAGTGCATTCAACTGTGGACACCTGGCTCTCAATTTTTTAGTCTCTCATTCAAGTAAGAGTGCGAAAAAGTGCGGATAAAGTATAACTTTTGTAGATGTATAAGAATCTCACTCCTATCTCTCTCTCTCTCTATATATATATATCTCTATCCCCTCATTCTTAAGAACAGTTGATGAGATATTGATTGAGGTGTGGTTATGTGGCTATTCTTGATTTCATATGAGATAGAGAGAGAGTAAATTCTCTCAAAATGAATAGAGAATATTAGATTCGGGAGTGTATAAAAACGCGTTCTATTTAATATCAAACACACATAAAGATAATATCTAGAGTTTGTTACAACATCAGCTCCTGAAACCAGCTCCTGAAACCAGCTCCTGATACCTGATACATCAGCTCATATATCAGGTCCTAAAACAACTCCTACATCAGCTCCATTTCCAGTATATCAACTCCTGCATCAGTATCGTATATCATCTGCAGCACCAGAGACACCTTCGGTATATAATGAATAATCAAGTAATCATGGAGTTTAACAATATGGTTAAGACTGCAGTGGTTTACTAACAAAAATTATGATGGAATCGGACATCGGGTTCCCAATTTTAAAAGCAACTCGTAAGAAGACCAGGATTGGTAACTCTGGAGGAGTATATGTTATATCTACCAGAGAGATATACCAATCTTAGTGATGGTAATAGGTAATAGAACAATTAAAAAATAACAGTACAGTCTAATTAAAAAGAGTGATGAGAATAATCTTTTAAATATAGTAAACATGAGACTACTGATGATGATGATTTTAAGAATGATATAAAAAATGTTTTTCTTAAGAAACTAAATTCGCTTGGAGAATCGAATGAAGATAAACATAATAGTAGTAGTAGTACTAATCGTAATCGTACTCGTATTAATAGTACTAAATTTATTGTTAATGTTGATGATGTTAATGAGGATGAAGACGATGATGATGAGTAAGTATTTTTGCAGTTCCTTAAAGAAGACAATGAACTCGAAACTTTATCATTTAAAAACTCTTAACATAAGTCAGTTAATGAGAGAGAAACTTTTGGATAAGTCTTGTGGTGCTTTTAAGGGAGCCAACTCACAGATAATGTTGGGCAAGAGTACACTAAATATAAGATATAAGCAAATTGAATTATCAAGTGGAAACACTTGGAAATTATCGCCAGGTGATAATACTATAATCATTGATTTATCAAAGTAAGCCCAAAGATTACTCTGAAAATGATCTACAATCTTAGAAAAAGATTTTACTTGAAACGAATGTGTGCAGAGGAAATTATAGTCCAAATGAACAAATAAAAAGCGATCGATCAGATAAATATATAAAAACAATTAATACCACCAGCGTTAGCAAAAGCCTCAGCTATGTTTACTCTATTACGTACAAAGAAAGGAGGAGGATGAGGACTAGGTTATATGAAGTTAATGGAATCGAAACCCAACTATGTATATATATTGGGATGATGTCAATGAGCTTGTACAACGAGTACAGTTATTAATTGCATCACAATCTGCTGGTAATAATAATCACAATAACGTAATCATGTCAATAGTAGAAGAGTTGCGGAAATCACGGTTTATATATTAATAAATATTATAAAAACTTCCAATTTACATTCATAGTTAAAATGTCGCTCGATAAGTTTGGATATTAATCAAATGATAAGGGGTGCTCAGAAAAGTTGAAAATAGATAAGAAGAGCGTGTTAGGGTTATATATTGATACAGGTGGGAATCTTAATGCTCAGAATAAACGAATTAAGAACTCTTCGAAACCGGTGAACAACAATGATTGCGTTGTGAATCACATGATTTACATGAGCAGCGGAATGTTAAACTATCAGAAATGGAGAAAGATTGGATTGGAATGTATAAAATGGGTGCGTACATTGATGCATTGATGATGATGATTACAAATACCCTAATTTATTCTCTGAAAATAAAATCAAAATATATACAACACATGGAGTGTAAATATTTATCGAATTTTTTCTTAAATCTTCTTAAATCTTCTCTTCTTAAATCACTAATACTAACATACCTTTCCCGTAATTAGTACTATTTCTTAGCTTTCTTTGCATGTTTAGCTCTTTGAGCTGTGTTTAGCTCTAATTTTCCTCGAATTTTAGTCTAGCACCTATCTTTTCTGCATGCTCGCGATCGGTTCGGTAACACGCGTCGCGCGTCATGCGGCAGCGCCCCTCGGTCGGTTGGCCGAGAGGAGGGGCTGCGATCTGCCTGGGTTCCGCGCGTAACAGGCTTCGGCTTGGTGTCGCATGGGCCACTTAATGGTGCAGTCATTTCATATCAACGTCCAGACTATATACATGTAAATATTAATTCATTTTATCAACATAGTGATCAGTTATCAGTGATCAATCAGCTCTCACTGCGTTCGGACGTGTTTTCGCTATGTCACTTTATCACTGCTCGGAAGGCAATTCGGACGTCACTGCCGCTCAGCTTCGTGGCTTTGATGCTGTTCGGTGTTCTTCTATATGTCGACGTGCGTTTCATTTGACGTGCATTGATCTGCACTCAGATGCCGCAAAACTGTTAATAAATCTGCCTAACCTGTTATGGCAGTGTGATAACTGTGTGGTTTCTAATGACCCGCATTCGAAAATTGATGAAATTAATGATAAGGTTCTGAAGCTTGAAAGCCTTTATTGGGATCTCAAGTCGGACTTACAGGGCCTTTCCGTCAATCCTAAGCGGGTGAAGCCTACTAGGAAAGAGGCCAACAAGCCCATGCCAGCGGCTGACTTTGCTCTTGCTGGCGCTCTTATTCGACTGCGTGAGTGTTTAGCGTCATCACCACAACAACAAACGCTATTACATTGCTTCGTGTGCTATGCTTACGTCGGCGCTGCACTCGACACATGGGGAGAGTCAGCAGCCCGGCGCTTGCTCTTCAGCGCCACTGTCAACACATTCAGAAAGAGTGGGTCTCCCAGCACCGTTCCCGCCCAGTCTACTCGATTCGGCAGGCTTCCCATGTGGGTCTGGCCCCTGTTGCTCAGTGGAAACTGCCTGGTGCTGCTCTGGAGTCTCCTCCCGTGGCCACTGGCCGGACGTCATTGCCACTTTCTGGGACCATGCTGATGGACGGGGCCAAATCCATTCGCATTTTCTTTCAAAATATACCAGGTATGCGCACTAAGGCTCAGGCTGTCTACTTGGCAACCTCTACGTGCGATTTCGACGTAATCATCTTGGTTGAAACCTGGCTCAACGAAAACTTCTTCGACAACGAGTACTTCGATCCCAACCTTTTCCAAGTGTTTCGTAAGGACAGAGAATGTGCCAAAACGAAGCGTCGGAGAGGAGCTGGTGTCATTGGGGCCGTCAGACGCACCCTACGCTGTGATCCGATTTGTCTCCTTGATGGTGACTCTATCCTGAATCAGATTGGTGTGTCAGTGGCCGGTCAGTCGGAGACGCTATGTATCAGCGCGTAGTATATTCCACCGAATAGCAGCTATGAAGTCTACAAGGCGCACACGCTGAATATTGCCATCATATATGGTAATCTACGAGGCCATCAGCATCTTTGCGTTGCTGGCGATTTTAATCTGGGCTCCTTGGTATGGTCCGCTGATCCTCAGTCTGTGGCTATGATGCCGAGTAATGTGCAAAAATAAATACAAAAAAAATACAAAATTAACCCAAATAAATAATGTTTTTAATAGGTTGAATAAGATTCTAGATTTAGTTTTTGTAAGTGTGATATTGATTGCCCTGTTGCACGTTTCGAGCTACCTATTGCAGAATGTGACATGCATCACGTGCCGTTGGTCTTCTCAGCTAAATTCTATAGCTACTCGCCATGGTCTGAACCCGGGTTTGAATATATTTTTACTGATGTAAGTTTGACTGCTATACGGAATGACATGTTAAACGTAAACTGGCTTCTGTTCTTTCGCATCCTAGTGCTGACTCTTCTTACAATGTTTTCATTCGTACCGTTCATAATATTGTTGATAATAATGCTTCCAGAAGAGTGCGTGGCTCGTATAGTCTACCATGGTATACGAAGGGTCTTGTGAGTTATAAGAATCTGCGTAACAAGTTCTTTAAACGATTTAAGAAAACCCATGACTCTGTTGACTGGGCCAGATATGTGCAGCATAAGCGGGAGTTTGATTTTTCAAACAAATTTTTATATAATCAGTATATTGCTGACGTTGAAAGGGGACTTAAGGTTAATCCCAGGTCGTTCTGGCATTTCATAAATTCAAAAAGGTCAACGAGTGCCCTTCCTTCAGCCATGAACCTAGGTAACTTGAGCTCAAATACTGATAGGGGCATAGCAAACCTTTTTGCTTATTTTTTTAGCTCAAATTTCGAGCCATACACAGTTTGGCATGATTCTGATGTTAGACTCTATCCCTTCAGTGGTCAATATTGGTTCGCTTGATGTATCGGATGTGGACATTTTGGAGGCAATTGCTGATTTCGACAACTCGAGTAAGCCCGACAGTGATGGCATTTCTGCCTTACTTGCTTTCTTGCTTTTTGTGAGCCCCTTAAAATTCTGTTCAAAAATTCTTTGGTAACGGGTCGGTTTATTAAAAAGTGGAAAACTGCGACTATTACTCCCGTTTTTAAGAAAGGTGCTAAGAATTGTATCTCTAATTATAGACCAATTGCCAAACTCAGCAATGTCTCAAAACTTCTTGAGCGAATCATTGCCAAAAAGGTCTCTTTCCTCATGAAGTCGTACATAAGCCCAAATCAGCATGGTTTTATGCCGGGTAGATTAACGCCCACTAATTTGGTAGCCTTCAGTAATTTTTGCACACATGCCTTTGAAAGGCATTCTCAGGTCGATGTAGTTTACACTGACTTTGCTCAGGCTTTTGACAAAGTCTCCCACTGTGCCTTAGTAGCCTTAGTAGCTGCATCGGTTGGGGATTCATTCGAGCATGCTTTGTTGGTTCAGCGGAGCAGCGAGAGTATGTTGTGTTGGTAAACGGAAAGCGGTCGGACCCATATTTGGCTACTTCCGGCCTTCCACAGGGAAGTGCTCTTGGGCCGTTGCTGTTTGCTATTTTCATTAATGACATTTTTTTCATCATTTTCGCTAGTTGGCCTTCCGCTCTTGAAGCATACAGAGACACTTGACCTAGGGGTTTTGTTCATTTTGCCAAAAGCCTATGCTATGTTCGGCTTTGTTACGCGTAATTCATCCCAGTTTAGGGACCCATATACGAGGCTAAGTCTTTATTCATTTTTTGTGCGCTCGCGCCTTGAGTATGCTTCGGTGGCTTGGAACCCCACTGGGGTCGTTCAAGTTGCGCGTATCGAGAGATTGCAAAGGAAGTTTTTGAAGTTTGCACTCCAGCCTTTGCAACTTTCCGTTCCGTTGCCATCCTATGAGTGCAGATGTCGCCTCGTGCATCTCTCCTCTCTCGAGGATTGAACGACCATTGCGGCTCAGCTATTTATATACGATATATTAGTGGGTAACATCGATTGCCCTGACCTGCTTGCTAGGATTAGCTTTAACACGTCTGCCAGGAGCCTTAGGGGCAATGCACTCTTTGTGGTTGATCTTCACCGGAACAATTACGGTAATAATGAGCCAATATGTAGGGCTCTTCGCCGGTATTTGCTGCCTGCTGGGATGCGATTCGATTTTTTCCTTGGGAAAGGAGCCGCCAGACGGTTGCTTTCTGAGTTTTTCTTGTTTAATTGTTAGTTCTATATATATAGAAATAAGTTAGTTTAGCCAGATAAGGCTTATCCGTTGGCGAAAAAATAAATAAATAACATAGCAGTATAACTTTTGAGTCGGCTGTGGGTAGACCTAACAATGAGTCGAAATATTTTAGACTAAGACACGAAACGTCTTGAAAAGAAAATTCGATGACCTTAAACAAATTAAGAATGAAAATGCAATTCAATGGGAAGAAAGTTTAAAACCGATTACAGATCCCTTACATCAACTCCTTAGTAATAATAAAAATGAGAAATTTAAAAGTATCAAAAATGAGTAGGACTTGTTGATGACGATGAATACAGTGATGTTAAGAATAGGAGTAAAAAGTTTTCTATTAACAAATTCAAGAACGACAAAAGCGTTCAAGAGATTGTGCCTACGGTCCGTGTATTCTTTTTAACCATTTTGGTGTTATCAAATTCTACAAAAGTGCTGCAAGATCTCCAATTTATAATAAACATACCAAATTCTGACAGAAGTCTTAAAGGGGAACTATCATTTGATATCCTGGAAAACAGCTCAATTTTCCAGGATGGTGATAATGCTATAACCAACACCCCTCAAACTGAACGAGAAAGAATACACCTTGAAGCAACAGCAACAACAACTTAAACCATCACAAGCCCCCCAGAAGCGGATGCGGAATCAACTACAACTACAACCACCCCAGAAGTGGAAGCAGAATCACTAACAACCACAGCCACCTCAGACGAATCCCCATCCGCAACCTCAACCTCACCCAAATCAAGCAAATCCTCTTCGGGATAAATACTAATGAGGATGAACATGAATTTGATGATAATAGCGAAAATAGCGTAAGTCGCATTCCCTTTAAAAGCCGAGAAAAATCCTTTAGTATTAACAACTAAGAGAGGTATAAGTAAGAATTTTAAGGAAAATTTAGTGAGAACAGAGCAGTTAATTGGGGGACACATGGATATAGGAAACAGGGGATTCAACAGATACTTTAAGTTGGAATTTAACGATATAAGTGTAGGCAAAAGAAGTGCAGAATTTAAATCAGTTTTAAAAATAAACTGTTTTGAATTTGCCGAGGTGATAAGTCCTGAATCCTTGAAGAGAGAGAGAGAGATAGTGATGCGAAACTTAGGGAAAGGTTGTATGAAAGTGTTAGTCGCATTAAAGCGGAAAATAGTATGAATCGTCAAATCGATTCATACATAAGTGAGATACAAAGCGATCAGGCTCAGGTTCTAATTGATTCCTATCTGAATAATAAGCGATTGACGGAAAATTTCTTGATGAGCATTTGGAGACAATAGAAGAGTCGGACGGAGATCCTGAGGAATTTATACTAGATTCAGGTTTAAATGATTATAAATCAAAACTCAATGTAAAAGTTTAATAACTTAGTGAGAGGGGTTAAACAAATTATAGTTTACAGCTCCTTTCATATAGCAAAAAAGAAGCAGCCATGGATGATGAAACAGTAGTTGTAGAAGGTAAGCAAAATTGTAATTTTTTTTTTTCAAACCTGATATTAATATTTTCTTTTCTTTATTTCTTTTTTATTCCAGGCGGGGTTGATAACTACATTCAAGCTATTAAACTTGAAAGTGAAAATTCATCCGATGAGGCATTAGTTGATGGGTGGTGATCCAGACAAAGCCGTTTATATTAAGGGTAGCATTAACAATTATAAGAAAAAAATACCTTTAAGCATTTTTTAATTTCAGTAATTGAAAAATTTCAATTGTTTCATTGTTTATTGTTTAATATAAAATGTTTCGAAATAATACAGTTATATTCTTTATTCATAAAACTTATATATATAATAACAAATTTGTATACTAATACAATTGTAATAATAATAATAAAAATCATGCAAATATTTATACAATTTAAAGTTACAGTTCAATTAAATTTGCCTGCCACAGATTTTTGTCCTTTCTGGGGACGGAAGTGGGCGGGGCGAAATTTTGAAATACACTTGTAGCAGTGTGATATCACATGAGCCTGGAAACCAAATTTGCTTACCCTAACCCTTATAATCTCTGAGATCCAGGCGTCAAACAAGATGGACAGACAGACATGGCTCTATCGACTCGGCTATTGATGCTGATCAAGAATACATATACTTTATGGGGTCGGAAACGTTTCCTTCTCTGCGTTGCACACATCCACTTTTACCACAAATCTAATATACCCCTTAACTCTTTTTTGAGTACGGGTATAAAAATAACGTTTAATTTCCATCGCATTTCGGTGGCGACATTTTTGTCGCTGCGTTGCAAATGCAAAATGTTTTTCTTGAAACATAGAGGGCGCTGACTGATCGAGCCATACCAGCTGTGATTAGCAGTGCAGCTTGGAAAAGCTCTCTCAGTGAGTCTGGATGCACCTGTCACTCATCTGTCATTCTCTCTTTCCGAGAGGCTGCAGAGAGAAAGCTCTGGAATGCCGGTCTATAAAAGAAAATTGCAGCTGTACCCCCACTCTCTTTCTCAAAAATTCGTTTTTTGCGGCGTCTGCTATTTTTTTGTGTGTGCAAAATCGAAAAGGCAATCACGTGTGTGCAAAATCTTTATCTTGTGGCATCCAGCATTTAACGTGATCCAAACGATCATTATATTGTTTAATTGGATTCAACACAAACAAAGGTACGTGGGCCACACCGTATTTTGGTGGGTTTCGGTATAGTAAACGGGATTCTTTCCTCGGCAGTAGGCATAGAAACATCGCCCACGTCCAGCGACCTCAGCATCGCCATTTCGTCAACACGCACCTTGCTAGTGCAATTGCGGATCCTCTGACGTGGGCCAATTTTTCATCCCTGGGTTTTTTCGCGTGGACAGCACAGCATCCACACTCATAACCAGCTTGCTGGTTCCGCCTCCGCCGGTTTCCGTATGGCGTAGACTTCCGCCTGGAATATGCTGCATTGGCCCGGTAGCTTATAGGACTGCCTTATCTCAGGGTCTGTACAGTATATGCCCCCTCCTACTCCTCCTTCCATCTTGGAGCCGTCGGTGTAAATGTTGAGGTGTTGAGTCTGGTCCCGACCCCTTTTCCAGTCGTCGGGCCCCATACATGAGGTTATGTTTACGTCCAGGCAAGTTTGGGGGATCATGTAGTCAGATATACTGGTCATGTCTCGGCCAATTGAACTGTGCCCGAATCCCTGTAGAGACATGTTTCCTGATGCTACTAGGCGTTGTGCCGCCTTTGCTGCAATCAGTTGAGCGTGAATGTCCAGGGGGTCGATTCTGATTATGGTTTCGAGAGCTTTTGTTGGGGTTGACCTCAGCGCCCCCGTAATGCAAAGCAGTGCCTGCCGCTGGGTCCTCTTCATAAGCTTATTGTACGTCGTCTTTTCTGTCGCTTGCCACCACACTAAGACTCCATACAGCAGAGTCGGTTGAACCACCGAGATGTAGATCCAGTGCATTAGAGCAGGTGACAGGCCCCATGTACTACTGGGCATCTTCTTGGATGCATATAGCGCAATGGTGGCCTTTTTCACCCTTTCCACTACATTGGGCCTCCATGCCAGCTTGCTATCCAGTACTATGCCGAGGTATGTGACTTGTGCTGATTTTATCAATTTTCGGGGGGATCCATGCCGGTACCTTGTATCTCTTGGTAAAGAGGATGAGGTCCGTCTTGTCCGCGTTGATACTGAGTCCTACTTTTCCTGCCCACTCACATATCTCCCTGAGTGTTGATTCCATTATGGAGCTTAGAGTCGATGGACTCACTCCCGTGATAATTATGCTTATGTCATCTGCATAAGCTGTTATTTTTGGGGCTCTCCTCTCGAATCTCTTTATTAGGTCGTCGACCACCAGGTTCCACAGGAGGGGCGAGAGGACGCCACCCTGAGGTGTGCCTCTGTATGTCCCATTCACCATGGAAGCGGTGCCCCACTCTGAGTACACCCGTCTACAACTTAGAAGGTTCTTTATCCAGAGGTTGATTGCGGGATGCGTGTTGGTCGCTTCTAGGCGGTCCATTATCGCGTTTGTATTCACATTATTGAATGCTCCGGATATGTCTACGAACACTCCTAGAGCATACTTTTTATTTTGGAGGGCATTTTCGATGGTGGCTACTTGCGAATGCAGTGCCGTCTCCACCGATTTCCCTTTGGTGTTGGCATGCTGGTTGGTTGACATCCGCCCCCCTACATCGTTTCTGATGTGTAGATCCAGCAGCTTTTCTAGTGTTTTGAGTAGAAACGAGGTGAGGCTTATCGGTCTGTAGTCATTGGGGCTCAAATGGCTGCACTTTCCTGCCTTTGGAAGGAAGACAATTCTCGAGGTCCTCCATTAGGGATATATAGCCCGTGCTCAGGCAAGCTTAGTATATTGAAGAGAGCCATGGGGTGATCACGTCTTTGGTCGCCTGTAGCATGGCTGGAAATATACCGTCTAGTGCAGGTGCTTCTGTACCCAAAAAGAAGTCTATAGCCCAGTGGATTCTCCTAGACGATATGAGACCCGTTGGGTGATGCTGCTCCTCAGTTGCTTGGTCCTGATGCGTTGTAGCGTCAGCAACCTCGGTGCATCCTGGGAAGTGAGCTTCCATTAGTGCTGTCAGGGCTTCTTCACTGCCCTCAGTGCACTGTCCATCGTTCCGCTTGAGCTGACTCTGTATGGTAGGTTGCTTTAATAGCAGCTTCCGGAGTCTAGCCGTTTCTGGGACTTTCTCGATGTTGGAGCAGAAGTTCCTCCACGAGTTTCTTTGTGCCCTGCGTATTTCTTTCTTGTACTCCCTGAGTAGGATTTTGTATTCGCCATCGCTCGCCTGTTTGGCGATTTTGAAGAATTCTTTGAGGTTGTTTCTTTGGTCCCGGTTCCACCAGAGTGGTTTGGTCCGCTTTTTCGGTCTCGAGGGTGGGCACGATGCGTGGTACGCATCCAGTAGTTTCTTGGATAGGGTCTCCAGGGACTTTTCTATGTCTTCCGGGGATTTCACTGTGCACGGACGATTCACTAGTTTGTGTTCCGGGGGTTTCTATAGACAGTTTTCTTTGAAGAGTGTTCAAATTCGTACATAAACTGAATGTACTTGTGGTCTGAGAAGGATGGTCTTTCAAGGACTCTCCAGCCAAATACCAAAGTACTCGTTCCAGTTACGAGTGTTAGATCTAGCACGTTTGAAGAGGTGGGACCTACAAAGGTGTGTTCCTGTCCTACGTTTGCTACTTCTAGGTTAGTTGATAGTATGAAGTCTAGGAGTGACTCACCTCTATCGTTGATGTCAGGGCTTCCCCACACGTTGTGATGTGCGTTTGCGTCTGTACCGACGAGAAGTTGCTGGTCTTTCGGGCTGGCTTCCGCCACTAGATGCCTCAACTCTTCAGGTGGAGCTGGCCTGTTGTGTGCCATGTAGCAGGAGGCTACCATCAGGCGCCTTTCCTTACTTTCTAGCATCACCACGGTCAGATCGTCAGTGCTGTAATGAGACATAAGGTGAGCATGAATTCCCTTTCGTACGAGTACGACGGTTCTGTTTCTGCTTACCGATGGTGGCTCCTCCTTCTTTTCCATGGCTCCTGGACTAAGGCTTTACTCTTGTGGAGGTTGAGCTG
This sequence comes from Drosophila tristis, assembly GCA_018150885.1. Taxonomy (NCBI): domain Eukaryota; kingdom Metazoa; phylum Arthropoda; class Insecta; order Diptera; family Drosophilidae; genus Drosophila; species Drosophila tristis. Next base: position 35,694 of record JAECWT010000258.1, on the reverse strand, counting down.
CAGCACCAGCAGCATGTGCGTCTGGCTCAGCTCCGCTCGAAGGGTTGACTCCTCCTCCTCCGAGTCCAGCGCAAGACCCTGTGCGGCCTCCACGATGGTGTCCAGACCAAAGTCCTTCTCCACCTCGCCCGCCTGCAGAGTGTTCGCATCTTTATCCTCGGGGTGGCGTTTTTTCAGCCGCAGGTAAACACTGCCCATCACCCACGCCATCTTTCCGAATCTTGGGTACAGCAGATCCTCTGCCTCCTTGCTGATCTGGATGATCGCACTCTGGCCCCCCTCATTGGGTAGTGGGCTCCCGATGTGCAGTATCCTCCAGTTCGCCGTTGGCACATCAGGGTTCTGCCGCTATAGCAGCTTCAGCGCAATTAATGAAACAGAAGTTTCAAATAAATTTGATAAAAATACGTGCTATACAGGCAGCATTTTTGAATTCTTACAATATACTTTATATTGTAGTCGTGCAAAAAAATACGCGATGGGGCGTGTTCGAGGCCGAAACATCGAAAGTGAAAAATAAAATCGAGCAGCATCAAAAGTACAAAGTGAAGTGGAGGTTAGCAAATTTGAAAGAAAAACCAAGCAGCCAAAAATAAAAAAATAAAAATAAAAAAAAGACTGACTGAAAAAAAAAGTGTATGGGTACGGTGTATGGTGTATGGTGTGTTTAAAACAGAAAACCACGACAAAAAAACCTATGCCAGTGCCAACAAGCAGTATTGACTATTGCATCAACAACAGCGTCAATAACTACAACAGCAACTACTTCAACTTAATTAAGTACAAGATTTTTTCGGAAGAAATTATCCAATTGTTAAAGGCACAGTCCGCGATAGTAGCTGAGATAAGAAGGATTGAAGCTGGTCATTTGACCAGTGACGTAATCCAAAGGCTAGGAGAGCTAAAAAATGAGGTTACAGCTAATCATGCTACTTTAGTAACCTATGGTGTGGTCGATCAAAAATCAATTTGAAAAAATCGTAAAAAACATTCAGGACATACAGAATAGGTATGATCTGTTAAATTCTACTGGAGCCTTATCGAAAAGGAAAGTAGAAATGGCAAAGTTAGGACCAGTAGGGACTGGAACTTTGAAGAGAGATACAGATCCAAGAATAAGCGATAGTCTTGAAAAAATTGTTGAGGAATACGACAAATATATAGACCAGCTGGGAGCTTGTTTAGAAGAAACTACTTGTAGAGTAGATCAGGCTGGTTTGCTTAAGTGCCAGCGTAGGAAAAGTACAATAGAATTTCTCTCGAATAGACTTAATCAGAAGGTTGAGGATTACTATAAGTCTTATGCTACAAATCCCAATTCAGGGTATGTTAGACACCTTAGATGATTGGGTGAAGACCATAACTAATGCAAACATTAACATTAGTAATGGGACAGCAAATAAAAGGGAAGACGATGATTTTCCCGTTCTACCAAAAGCAAAGGAGCCCACATTCTCTGGAGAAGAAAAAGAGTGGGACGGATTTTTACAGTTGTACTGTGACATAATCCATAACAGAGGTGATATGAAAACATCTCTGAAGTTTAACTATTTAAAACTAACGATACAGGGTGAAGCAAGGAAAATGGTGGCCCAGCTATTAACAGGCCCTGCAGAAGGTTATAATGCCGCTCGGGATTTATTCAAGAAGTGGTACGAAAATAAAAGAAAGATATTTTCGGATCAGATAAATCGTATACTAGATCTACCAATGCTAGACAACGATTCTGCAAAACAAACTAAGATGTTTTCTGACTCTATTAATGAGTCTATACATACAAACCTAGCGCGAAAAAAGAGTAAACCCCGAAGTAAGTGGCGTGTCATCGGCAGACTCTTGCACCTCAAAGTATAAAGTTACTTTGTTGGTAATTTTTTTCTAATTTAGAACCCTTTACTTATTATCGATCAACTGCCAATCAGCATAGATCTCTTTTATATCAAATTGTCCTAACGAGAGTATAAAAGAGCATGTAATCTTGATTAAATAATTTAGTATACAACAGTGTTTTTTTCAATAGTTTATATTCCTATAATGCAGTAACTAGCAGTTCAATAGACACGCGTTCGTTATAAGTCTCTTTTATTGAATGTTCTTTTTCGTCTCCTCTAACTCTACTCTTGTATGTTACGTGTGACCGTACCTTGCTATTAACATAATACCTCACACGCCTCTCCTTAGACTTTTAATATGTACATGATTAATATGAGTAGTTTTCTTATGATAATATCTAATTTAATCAATCTAACACAATCAAATAATCAAATTTAAGATATATAGGTATGATCGTCCACCGTGGTGGCGGTGTACTGATTGCTGTTCGTTCGGACATAGCTCCCCAATCTTTCACGTTGAAGGGCATAATAACATTGAAATTATTGTTGTTAAGCTTTGCTGGTCCTCTTCTAATCTCTTTATATCCAGCTCTTACATTCCGCCGTCCTCCGAATTCCCCACCTATATGCTTCACGTTTCCCATCACCAGTCTGTTTCGGCCCAACTTAATGACTCTGATCGTCTTATAGTCCTTGGAGACTTTAACCTACCTAATATCTCATGGTCTTCTTCTGTGAACTCTAACCTGATGTTCCCATCTATTCACCATGATTTTGTTGATTCATTGTCGGATACATCGTTGGGTCAGGTCAATGCTATATCCAATAACGTGGGTAGGCTTCTTGATCTCGTGTTTTCTTCCGACATATCGAATACCATGGTCTGCAGAGGGTCTCCTCCATCTTTCCCAGAAGATCCTTATCATCCCACTCTTGAAATTTCCGTGCCGTTGGCCTCCTCTGATCCCATCAAATCTCCCGTTAAGCCACCCTCTATTTTTTGCTTCAGGAAAGCAGATTTTACGTGCTTGAATTTTGCACCTTCTCAGATCGATTGGTCATTTCTCTACGGCTTTCATGAAATTGAGCCGGCTACAAATGCATTTTATTGTTCCTTGTTCAATGTCTTTAATATCTATGTACCTTTAATTTCACCTTCGCGTCATGTTAGTGGCCCTTTTTGCTTCACCCCGCGTTTGATAAACCTTCGGAATATCAAATCTCGCTTGTATAAAAGGTTCAAAAGAACTATACAGTTCTAACTGTATCTATCCCCCCTTCATCGACCATAATGACCTCTTAATTAATTTAAAGTCATGTAAATTTTCCTTTTCTACCGGCCCCGATATGGTTCCTAATGCTGTCCTTAAACTTTGTGCAGATTCTCTCTGTGTGCTCCTCCATAAACTGTTTAACCTATCTCTCGAGCTCGGCGATTTTCCCACTGTCTGGAAAGAGTCGTTCTATTGCGTCTAACCTCCTGGAATTCTCCACTTTCGTGCATGAGGGTTTCGCTAAGCAGTCTCAAACTGACGTAGTCTATACTGACTTTAGTAAAGCCTTTGATTCAGTAAATCATAATCTGCTTATCCATAAATAATCTCTCCTAGGGTTTCCGCCTAAACTTCTTTTCTGGATTAATGCATACCTTCGTAATCGATCTCAGCGTGTCTGTTTTAATAACTCTCTTTCTAAGCTTGTTTCTGTATCGTCGGGGGTACCTCAAGGCCCTCTGTTGTTTAATTTATTCATCAATGATCTTCTCCAAGTCTTAACTCATTCCCGAGTACCTATGTATGCGGAAGATGTGAAGTTATGTTTCTCCTATAGCAACCCCATTTCCACGTTTTGTCTCTAATATGATCTTGACGCCCTCAACAACTGATGCCCCTTAACATTTCCAACGTTACGTCATGACAGATGGTATAAGGAGTTCACCGACCCACTAAACTTTTATATGTATCCCTTGTGCGGGCTATCCTTGAATACGGTTTCTGCGTTTGGTCTCCGTATTATCAAAAATATCAGGATATGATTGAGTCCGTTCAAAAAAATTTTATCCTTTTTGCACTTCGTGTCCTTAATTGGGACCCCTCTAGACATATTCCTTCTTTTGAGAGTAGGCTCCGGCTCCTCGACATCCGCTTTATTTAAAGCCGTAGGATTTGCCATTGTGTACTTTTTCTTCACAAACTTCTCGCTGGTGAGGTTGATTCCACTGCCCTCAATAGCCTTATTAGCATTTCTGTCCCTTCCCGACGACTAGGCATTACTTTCCGCTTCATCTTTAACTCTGTCCTTCTCATTACTCAGACCATGAATCTTTCCGTAGCCTTTGCCGTAACTACAATACCTCCTTCCATCTGTTTTCCTTCGACACTAATTCTATAAAGGTAAAATCATAAAGCATAAACGTTTACACTCCAAACAAATAGAAAATATATACACACATACACACTCATACAACTATATTCTTTAAAAAATTTATGTTTTTATAAAAACAAATATTTACATTGTTTATAATAAACATTTATTTACATATAAACAAATATTGTGTTTTTACTTTACAGTAAAGGCTCAAAAAAAACATCACCTGTGTGCCCTCCAGCCTATAAAGATCCCTCTCCTCTCTATCCCTAACAAGCCGGCGATGTGTCACATCTTATTTGAATATGGGGAATTAATCCTTCCCAATTTAACTTCTGTCCTACAGAGTCACAGCGCTGCAAAAGTGAACTTTGAGCTCTTGCTCTCTAATGATCAATTGAAAAGTGATATCAAATCATTTCAGTCAAAAATGGCTATGAGTGTCTTTGCCGACTTAGAAGACTCATTCATAAAACTCTCAGAAGCAATAGCTACCAAAATGGATGAGTTCCAGGGGAAAAGAATTCAAGAATTCAACGTTGGATTTTACTGGAATGGATTTCTCTCTCAACCCTCGACACATCAAAAAATTTTGGATACGACAATGAGGCATCGGTCCACTTTTCTATCCAAAAGAAGTACGAGAAAATCATACAAATATGTTGTTGATAAAAAAAGGGCACAGTGCCCACTGTACATGGATTAAACGTTTTTCAGCGTAAGTGTACTTCACACGACAAGCGGAAGTGTAGAGACCTCCACAAAGGTATTATCTATATTTAGTTTTTAGTTTGTATTTTAAAGATTTGTAGGAATTTTTCATTGAACTGGAACTGTTCCAGAAATCCAGGTAGAGTGATGGACAACATATTCATAGTAATTTATATAAGATTCTAGTGAAAAATCAATTAGCAGATGTATTTCAAAACGCAGAAGTATCGCTACCGCACGTTCCTTATAGCAATTCAAACGTATCAAAGCTGCTGAAAGAGCTACAGTGCGACAAGAGCGAGTTGACATGTTGCGTATACTTTGTTTCCTTATATACGTTACACATCCACTTTGAATACAAAGCTAATATAGCCCTAGCTCTTTGAGTACGGGTATAAAAAGCGCCGACATGTTTGTGTAAATCCATATCTACGGGCACGAAAAATAGGGTAGATTTTCCACCGTTATCCGTCTAGTCTTATCACTTTGCCGCGAATTCGACCACTCACATCCAGCTCAATATTTCGACTCGCAAGCCGCGCTATGAGCGCGCCGCTCGAACCCTTTGCTGGCCTGATCGCTGCCGGTCTTTCGGGTTTTTGCTGCCTTCCGATCGATTCTCGATCTCTCGCTCTTTTCCCTCTTTCCTCTTGCTGCTGGCATTCGGGCCTCTCTTCGTTCGGAGCTAGAGCGGCCAGTGGCTGCGCTCTTATCTCTGCTGTGGAGCGTGGGTGTGTAATGGATGCTGTGTGGGCCCGAGACTGTGTGCGTGTGATGCTGGATGTTCTTGTTTCTTGGGTGGTTCTGTGGCTCTCTTTCTCATTGCTAAAGCGGCCGATGGCTGCGCTCTCTAAGGGGCTGGTGCATGATGCAACTATATAAGGTGGTCTCATCCGTGGTGCAACTATATAGTCTCTCGGCTCTCAGAGAGACAAACGCTAGAAAGAGACAGCAAACGTTTCAATTTCACACTCTTTGTTTGCTATTGTTTCCGCTTACAGCCGAAAAAATATTTTCGATCATAAATAAAACGAATAATTCAAAACAAATTTAATGTTATAATTCAGAGTTTTGCTCAAGATATTAAAAATTATATTTAAGTGAAATAAAAATTCAAATATCTATTTATGCACATACATACATACATACATACATAAATATGTACATGTAATATGTAATATTTTTTTAAATAAATGCCGATTTTAAACAGTACCAAGCACATTCGTTTCCAGCAACTGAAAATTAAATTCTTAATTCTGGCTATAATTATTATCCGATCTGATTCAGATAAGGCAATCTGGTAGATATGGTTATTATCTATGATACTACGTTTTTAGTTTTATCGTATCTTTAAAATTGTGGTTGCCACAGATTTTCGTTCTTTCGAAACAAACTTGATTCAGTGTGATATCAGCCTGAGACTGGAAACTGGAAATTTGGTGGCTCTAGCTCTTATAGTCTCTGAGAACTAGGCGTCAAACACGACGGACGGACGGGCCGACGGACAGACAGCCATAGACTCGGCTATTGATTCTGATCAAGAATATATGTACTTTATGGGGTCGGAAACGTTTCCTTCTTTGCGTTGTACACATCCACTTTACCACAAATTCAATATACCTCAACTCTTCGAGTACGGGTATAAATATTCGTGCGCTAATCAACCTCTTTCGACGACGTTTGACGACAAACGACTGGCAAAAATACCTTCCTCAAAAGAGAGAAGATCTCGCGATGGGACCACCTTATATGGTTCCATCATGGGATGGTGTGCGGTATAGTTTCGCCATATGAGGGCTATGAGTGTGGGGGCACTCTAGAGAAAGAGACCAGATGAATGCGTATCTACTTTGTTTAAGCTGCTCTCTCTCTCTCGTTTACTGGTCTCTTTTTTAGAGTGGCCATCTTTGATCTCGGTGTCTGTTGTGCATGTGTATGCGTGCATGGCTGCGATGTTAGAGATGCTCGGTTCCCTATCCGTGACTCGCCCTGACAATATGATGTCATGTGGCAATAAGGGCATCACATAATTAGGGGGGTACTTTCTATAATAACAAAGCATGTCTTTTATTAATTTCGAATAAAATGTAATATTAATAACTACTGTCAAATTCAGGGCTTTTCATGGATTTTTATACCCGTACTCAAAAAAGAGTTAAGGGTGTTCCAGTCCCACCTCAGCGATAGATTGTCCAGGGCTGGGTCGAAGCGCCATCTATCGGTTTTCCAAGGAGACTATGGTGTAGGACAGTATCGGTGAGAGCGGGATTCCGTTGCTGAAGAAAAGAAGGAAGAGGATAGGATTAGTTAGGTGTATTGGTAAATGAACGCATGCATGAGAGGGGTTAAATAGGAGTGAAAAAAATCTAAAACGTGGACAAAAAAATTGCCGGTCATCCGGAGCGGAGGCACCAGTTAATAGCTAGAATCTAGGCCGAGTGGGGTTAAACCCGATTAGTGGGATTTTTCAAAAAGTGAGTGGTGAAAATTTAACATTTGAACGGAAATTAACCCGCAGTGTGTTTCCCTTAGCCTGGCCCGGAAGATCGCCCAGCGCAGCCGCCGTCGAAAACCAAATTGTGAGTCCGTTCCGTGTCTGTTATTTGTGTGCCGTGTATGGAGCCGAGATTTGTGAGGGGTGCAGGCCTAACCAGGTCAAACGAACGATCCGTAGAGTGACCAAGGACCGTGCCACAGACGCCGTGGTGCACGTAGTCCGAGCCGTTGGACTCTGCAGGAGCCACCTATACGATCACCCTAGGATCTGCACTCACAGCTGCACTCACAGTTGCACTCACAGTTGCACTCACAGTTACACTCACGTTTGCACTCATATTTACACGCACATTTGCACCTACATATTGGCAGACCGACGATCGCCCACAGTTTACACATATATATTTGTTTTGAATTGTTACTCACACTCCTCGCAAGCCGCTACATATGTGCCCGACAGTATTTGTATTGTCCATCGTGTTGTCCCTATTATATGTATTGAGTGTTATTTATTAGTAATTTAAGTAAAAACTAAAGTAAACACTTTTGTACACATCAAACATTGCCCGACAGACACAATGTATCGAGATTAACCCTAGTGTGCGACACGGGGTACGAAAGGCCCACTTTTTTTAGTGGGGTATCTGGTGGTGAACCTGATACTGTTGTCGATGGCCTAATTGAACCATGCCCCTGCGACCCTTAACAAGAGCTCTTGGTAGGCAGTCTTGGGAGGGCCCACACATTTAGATCACCCCTTGGTGTTATTTTGATTATTTTTATTTGAGTTTTGTCGGTAAATAAGTTGGTGTTTTCTTTTGCTGTTGTCTTATTTATTTGAGTCATTATTGTTTTGTTTAGAAAATTTAAATGTATTGAATTAGAAAATTAAATTATTGGAATTTATAATATATTAAATTAAGGATTGTCGAAAAGAAAATGAAGGCTTAAACCGAATTTAGAGGGGGGACGCGTGACGGAAGCCATGGATTAGACCAGCAGTGGCCGTTCCAGCAGAGGGTGGCCAAAATGAACGGTGTGTTTGACCACAGGTAGGGTGGGTGCGCGATGTGGAACACCTAGACATCACCCACTTGACAGCCGTCTATTTGTTTGGTTCCTTTTTTTTGTTTGTCTTGCAGTCTATTGTAGTTTTTTTGTCTGAATTGATGTCCCGAGAAGTCGAAATCTCAAACTTTGCTTACATTGGTCGGGCAAGGGGAACTACCCATCCCTGGGGTCGAGAGCTAGCCGGCGTTGCCCCACGAGCCACAAGCCGAATGTAACAAATGGCGCCCAACTAATTTATTGTTCCAATGCATTTGGACTGACGCAACTCCAGGTGTCATTCTAACAAATGACTCCTAGACGTGTAGAGGGGAATGCATTGGAGAAATAAATAAAAAATTAAAATTTTTGTAGAGAAGACGACGGCTCGCGAAATGCAGTTTAGCTGTCCCGGCAGAAGTCGCTGCTGCAGGCTTAAGGGGAGCGCAAAGCTGACCCTTAATGGCGCGGAGTGGCCAACGCTAGGGAGAGATAAATGTAGTAAGGTAGAAAAGCTGTAGTGAGAGGACTTACTAGTTCCATGTTGCGTTTCGCCACAGTTCGATGTCGCTAGTGGACGTAAGTCACTGCTGTTCCACGAAGAACTCGTAGTTTGCGACGGACACATTGCCTGGTGGTTGTGATATCGAATAAATCTGTGATAGAATGTGATATGGGATAAGATAGAGTAAGTCAGGTAGGGAAATGTTCTATTTAGTTTATCACCTGTTTGTTTGTAGATAGTCGCTTTCGTGTTTTGGTTTGGTTGTCTGTCCGTCGAGATGTTGTGAGGAGTCGGTGGCCCGGGTGTCGTAAAGACAGTCCGCGATGCATCAGCTGTCACGGCAAATCGGTAGGATGGATGGCGGGGACAAGACACAAGGAAGTTGAACTGGTGCACCGTGAGGCTTCTCGCTTATCGGCCATCACTCAAAGTGATGACTAGTGTAGGCGACAAGTCACACAAGGGGTGTTTTGTGAATGTAGTGTATCCGTAGGACGACTGTCAAGTGGAGCGCAGAAACTGGAGCGGTGGTTGGTCCCGGCTAGTCAAGTGTCCTCCTCTAAAAAGAACTATTCTGTGAAGAAAAGAATTGAATGTTATTTTTTTTGTTTTGTGTGGTTGTTCGTGAATATATGTTTTGAATGTTGCTTAGGTGTCGATCGATATATATTCTATTATTTATTTATTCAAGTATTTATTGGGGAAATGAATATTAGCCTATTTGGCGGCATATTTATTTAGGTATTTAAGTAATTATTTATTTATTTACGTGATTATTTGTTGTCAGAGGGGTTATTTATTTTGCTTGTTATTTATTTGGGTATTTATTTATTTAGGTATATATAGTTAGTTATAATCGTGGTCTTTGTGGTCCTTTAGTGGGAATGCCAAAAGCAGTAAGCAGCCGGCCATATCCGACGCGATCTCGAGCACACGAAAGACAGGGATCGTTAGGAGAAGTGTCCGGGGCGATGGCCGACCAAGATCGTAGTGATCTGGGAGCTGTGGGTGGTTTGCCGAGAACGCCAGTCCAGAACAGGGCAGAAGAGTGGCCGAATACACCATTCCTTCCTTCTGAATTGGCATCAGCAGCTAATGTAGCGATGGCTCAGGCAGGAGCGACAAATAGAGCAGCGCAGGCTGACTCTATAAGTCGGGTGTTGCAGGAGGAGTTGCGCATTGGATTCATGGGGATGATGCGCGAACTCAATGAGATACTCCAGCCGATGAGACAGCAGCCACCACAGCTGAAAGTACCGCAATGGGAAGAAAACAACACCGAGCAAGGGCAGCGAGGAGCCATACCGAAGAGGAAGCCGTCGAGTTCGACTGAAGCGGCCATACCGCCACCAAAACCACGTTTGTCACGGTCGGGGCACGATGGGAATGGTCCGGAGCCGTCTTCAGGAGTAGGGGCGACGGCATCTGCAGCCCAGCATCGGGGTGCTCATCGGGCTCAAAATTGGCTAAACCCGATAGCGAGACAGCAAGGTACGGGTCGTAGCGGGAATAGAAGATCCGGTGGGAGAACAACCAGCAGCCCACGTGAGGAGCAGCATCCACAGTCGTCCCATTACCGATCGTGGCCTCGGTGGGGCCGAGTCGAGAAGTGGGACGTGACTTTCGATGGCGACGCTAATAAGGTGACCGTAGAGGATTTTGTGTTCCGAGTCGAATTCTTGCAGGCGCAAATGCGATGTCCCTGGGATGAAGTTATGAAGGGTTTACATCATCTGCTTACGGGAAACGCTCGGGAATGGTATTGGCAGTACGTACGGGATCATCGTGGTGGAAACTGGCAGGAGTTGAGGGATGATTTGGTGACACGTTTCCGAGGCACAGCTTCAGAGTTCGACCGAATGAGAGAACTTCGGGAACGGATGCAACGGCCAAACGAGAGCGTGGAAGACTTTTTTCATGCCATGAGGAAGCTTTCTTCGAGGGTAGAGACGCCACCACCTGAAAGCGAGATGATAAAGATAGTGAAAAAGGCTCTCACAGATGATATAGCGAGTTTCGTGTATGGCTTACGAGTGTACTCCCTAGACCAACTGCGTGATGAATGCGTTGAAATAGAGGCACACTTGAAGCGGAAGTCCCGATCTTCGTGGCGAGGAGCACCAAAAGCCACCAACTTTGGCCGAGGAGCGAACGTCAGTGAGGTCGCGCAGGATTTGTCGAGAAGCGATGAGGAGGCAGAAGTCTGTGAGGAGGCGCAAGTTACACGGCGTGTTCCAGTAAAGTTGACTTGCTGGAACTGCGGGAAAACGGATCATGGTTTTCGGGACTGTATGGCAGCAGAGAGGCGAATCTTCTGCTACCGCTGTGGAAAGCCCGATGCATATTGTCCGACCTGTCCGAATTGTGCGGGAAACGCGAAGAAGAGCGCGACTCAAGCAGGCGAATCACGCTCACAGAAGGGGCCTGTGAACTGGAAGTAGAACATAAGAAAAATGAAATAGATAGACAGAGTTTGCATGCTAGGTTAAGGAACTTACCGTATGAAGAGCGGTTAAGGAATTATTTAGAAGTCCGCAATAGAATATTTTCCGACTTAAAGGTGGATGGGATGCGAGCACTGTCAGTTCGGGTAAAGAAGGCAAGATCCCGGTTTAAGCAGAGACGATCGATGAGGAGACAGGTGATTGCCTCAGTACAGCGCTGTAGCAAAAACGACCCAAGAGTATTCGCTGGAATCTCGATAATGGGGGAATCCATACGAGGGCTGTTGGACTCAGGCGCTACGCATAGCATGTTAGGTAAGAATGGCCAGGAGTTCTTGGAGAAACTGGGTGTAGTGGCTCGTCGCTATTCATCCATAGTTAAGGTGGCAAATGGAGAGGATCGCGCAATCGTTGGTCGAGTGGAATTGCCTGTGGAGTATAAGGGAGAGATAAAGAGATTAACCTTTTTCTTATGTCCGTCCTTGGCGCAGGAAATTTACTTGGGTGTAGACTTTTGGCGGGCTTTTGCATTGGCTCCTGAGGTGATGGGAGAAGATCCTGTAGGTGCATCACATAGATTGGTAGAGGAAGTGATGGCTGACCAAGTCGCTCACTATGTAGAAGGACCGGAGAAGGAAATAGTGCAGGAGGAATGGGAGTTGTCGGAAGAGCAGAATATCGCCTTGAATAAGGTGAAGGCAGAATTTCTGACCTTTGAAGGGATAGGCCTGGGTAAGACGTCGATAGAGACGCATAAGATCCAGCTTGTAGAGAATGCCGAGCCTGTAAAGGATCGACATTATCCATTATCGCCAGCGATGCAGGACGTGGTTTGTGTGGAGGTGGACAAGATGTTGGCTTTAGGAGTCATCGAGCACAGTGATAGCCCGTGGAGCAACCGCACTACGGTTGTGCGACGGCCGGGCAAAAATCGGTTCTGTCTCGATGCCCGAAAGCTCAACAAGGTGACCATCAAGGACGCCTATCCACTTCCTAGCATCGAGGGGATTTTGTCCCGTCTAGACCAGACGATATACATATCCAGCGTCGATTTAAAATTCGCATTTTGGCAAATCGAGCTGGACGAGCCGAGCCGAGCCTACACTGCTTTCACAGTGCCAGGACGACCATTGTACCAGTTCCGGATGATGCCCTTCGGTCTTTGCAACGCTGCACAACGCCTATGTAGATTAGTGGATAAGGTTATTCCGGTAGAGATGCGTTCAAACGTATATGCATACCTCGACGACTTGCTGATTATATCCGAGAGCTTCGAACAGCACGTGAAGATCCTCCGACAGGTAGCAGAGCGACTAAGGAGGGCAAATTTGACGATAGGGTTAGGAAAATCTCATTTTTGCTTTAAAAACATTAAATACCTTGGTTTTATAGTGGGAGGAGGAACGCTCAAGATGGATCCAGATCGTGTATCGGCTATTTTACGCATTCCCGAGCCACGATCTGTCCGAGAACTGCGTAGTTTCTTGGGAACTGCAGGTTGGTATCGGCGTTTTATGAAGAACTTTGCAGAGTTAGCCGTTCCACTTACAGATGCCTTGAAAAAGTCGGGAAAAGGTAGATTTAGATTGACGGATGAGGCAAAGCGAGCAATGGGAGAGCTGAAAGCTGCACTTACCTCTGCACCTGTCCTCGTACACGCAGATTTGCAGCGGCACTTTTACATCCAGTGCGACGCGTCTCATTATGGGGTAGGAGCCGTACTCTTCCAACGCGATGACGAGCAGAACGATGACGAGCCACCAGATAAACTACTCGGTGACAGAGAAAGAGTGTCTGGCAGCTCTCATGGCGATTCTGAAATTCCGTCCTTATGTCGAGCTTATGCCGTTTACAGTCATTACTGACCACGCCAGTCTCAAATGGCTCATGACTATGAAGAACTTGGATGGTCGTTTAGCTCGGTGGTCCCTTCAATTGCAAGCCTTCGATTTCAGCATAGAACACCGAAAAGGAGTAGATAATGTAGTGGCAGATACATTATCCCGCAATATCTAAGAGTTGGGAGTGGATCCGAGCAGTGTCCTGGGCTTCGAAACGGTGGAGTTCGAGTCTGAGGAATACCAGGAGTTAAAGAACGAAGTCAGAGAGAATCAAGAACGCTTACCTGATCTTCAGATTGTAGATGGCATGATATTCAAGCGCATGCGCTTTGAAAGGTTAGATGACCAACTGGAGGGATCTGTCTGGAAATTGTGGGTTCCGAGTTCGCTGACGGCCACATTGATAGACAAGGCGCATCTCGATGAAAAGACGGCGCATGGGGGTATTGCCAAAACCTTCTGCGTAGGCAATTTTATTGGCCAAAAATGGCTGTGGAAGTGCGCGATTACATCCGACGTTGTGACGTGTGCAAGGAGTCGAAAGCACAGAATTACCGGATGCAGGTTGGGATTGGACAGGAGATGATCACGGAGCGTCCATTCCAAAAGCTGTACATCGATTTCTTAGGGAAATATCCGCGTTCGAAGAATGGTCAAGCGTGGATATTCATCGTGGTTGACCACTTCTCGAAATTCACTTTCCTGAAGACCATGAAAGCGGCCACAACGAAGGAGGTGGTGACCTTCCTCGTCCACGAAGTCTTTTATAAGTTCGGGGTGCCGGAGACTATTCACTCAGACAATGGGGCTCAGTTCGTCTCCAAAACGTTCAGGGAGATGATTGAAGCGTTTGGAGTGACCCATTTGAGGACGCCAGTGTATTCTCCGCAAAGCAACGCAGCCGAACGTGTAAATCGTACTGTTCTTAGTGCGATTCGGATGTATTTGGAGGACGATCACCGGGACTGGGACGTACATCTTCCAGAGACAGAGTTGGCCATAAGGAACTCAGTTCATGAGGCGACAGGCGTGACTCCGTTCTTTGCAGTCTTCGGACAGCAAATGTATTTGCATGGGTCATGCTATAAGCTGGCAAAACGTTTGCGTTCCATCGGCGATCATGACATATCTCTGTTAGAGAGTCAGGACAAGCGACAACTCATTCAGGAGAGGATTCGAGATAGTCTGCATCACGCGTACGAACGGAGTAGCTGAGGTATAATCAGAGAGCTCGGGTGTTTTATGCGAAGCCTGGACAAGAGGTATTCCGCCGTAATTTTGTCCTTAGCGACTTCGGCAAATGTTTCAATGCCAAGTTCGCGCGCAAGTTCATCCGATGCCGTGTAGTGAAGCCAGTAGGAGAAAACGCATATGCTCTGGAGGATCTCAACGGTCGTCCCATTGGAGTCTACCACGCCAAAGACTTGAGGCTCTAGTTGGATGTGGGTGTGGCCTACGTTGGGCGCAGCAGAAGAAGGCACGCCGGCATGTGGTCGAGAGTAATCCTTGAGCCGGTGGGCATGCCCACGCGTATGTTGTCCTTTCAAAGGTCCGTCGACATACCCGTGGTGGTGTTCCAGTCCCACCTCAGCGATAGATTGTCCAGGGCTGGGTCGAAGCGCCATCTATCGGTTTTCCAAGGAGACTATGGTGTAGGACAGTATCGGTGAGAGCGGGATTCCGTTGCTGAAGAAAAGAAGGAAGAGGATAGGATTAGTTAGGTGTATTGGTAAATGAACGCATGCATGAGAGGAGTTAAATAGGAGTGAAAAAAATCTAAAACGTGGACAGAAAAATTGCCGGTCATCCGGAGCGGAGGCACCAGTTAATAGCTAGAATCTAGGCCGAGTGGGGTTAAACCCGATTAGTGGGATTTTTCAAAAAGTGAGTGGTGAAAATTTTACATTTGAACGGAAATTAACCCGCGGTGTGTTTCCCTTAGCCTGGGCCCGAGGGGAGATCTGGAGAGGATTGACTACCGGGTGCCAGATGAGCCGACCGTCGAAAACCAAATTGTGAGTCCGTTCCGTGTCTGTTATTTGTGTGCCGTGTATGGAGCCGAGATTTGTGAGGGGTGCAGGCCTAACCAGGTCAAACGAACGATCCGTAGAGTGACCAAGGACCGTGCCACAGACGCCGTGGTGCACGTAGTCCGAGCCGTTGGACTCTGTAGGAGCCACCTATACGATCACCCTAGGATCTGCACTCACAGCTGCACTCACAGTTGCACTCACAGCTGCACTCACAGTTGCACTCACAGTTACACTCACGTTTGCACTCATATTTACACGCACATTTGCACCTACATATTGGCAGACCGACGATCGCCCACAGTTTACACATATATATTTGTTTTGAATTGTTACTCACACTCCTCGCAAGCCGCTACATATGTGCCCGACAGTATTTGTATTGTCCATCGTGTTGTCCCTATTATATGTATTGAGTGTTATTTATTAGTAATTTAAGTAAAAACTAAAGTAAACACTTTTGTACACATCAAACATTGCCCGACAGACACAATGTATCGAGATTAACCCTAGTGTGCGACACGGGGTACGAAAGGCCCACTTTTTTAGTGGGGTATCTGGTGGTGAACCTGATACTGTTGTCGATGGCCTAATTGAACCATGCCCCTGCGACCCTTAACAAGAGCTCTTGGTAGGCGGTCTTGGGAGGGCCCACATTTAGATCACCCCTTGGTGTTATTTTGATTATTTTTATTTGAGTTTTGTCGGTAAATAAGTTGGTGTTTTCTTTTGCTGTTGTCTTATTTATTTGAGTCATTATTTTTTTGTTTAGAAAATTTAAATGTATTGAATTAGAAAATTAAATTATTGGAATTTATAATATATTAAATTAAGGATTGTCGAAAAGAAAATGAAGGCTAAACCGAATTTAGAGGGGGGACGCGTGACGGAAGCCATGGATTAGACCAGCAGTGGCCGTTCCAGCAGAGGGTGGCCAAAATGAACGGTGTGTTTGACCACAGGTAGGGTGGGTGCGCGATGTGGAACACCTAGACATCACCCACTTGACAGCCGTCTATTTGTTTGGTTCCTTTTTATACCCGTACTCAAAAAAGAGTTAAGGGGTATATTAGATTTGTGGTAAAAGTGGATGTGTGTAACGCAGAGAAGGAAAACTTTCCGACCCCATAAAGTATATATATTCTTGATCAGCATCAGTAGCCGAGTCGATAGAGCCATGTCTGTCTGTCCGTCTGTCCGTCTTGTTTGACGCCTGGATCTCAGAGACTATAAGAGCTAGGGCAACCAAATTTGGTTTCAAGACTCATGTGATATCACACTGCTACAAGTGTATTTCAAAATTTCGCCCCGCCCCCTTCCGCCCCCACAAAGGACGAAAATCTGTGGCAGGCACAATTTTAAAGATACGATAAAACTAAAAACGCAGTATCGTAGAGAATGCCCATATCTACCAGATCGCTGATTCTGAACCAGATCGAATCATAATTATAGCCAGAATGAAGAAAAATACTTTTCGATTGTTTCCCCCGCCCACACCAGCCAACGACCATGATACTCATTCTCTTTCTCGCTCGCACACTCTGCAGCGTTCAGTGCGCGAGCAACCCCTAGCGGAGGAGATGTAGAATCTAAATGGTACATGTATAATCTACATGTTAGATGTACAATATACATTGTAGATGTAGATAACAAATGTAGAAAAAAAATGTAAAATTTTTTTTTTTAAATCTAAAATTCAAAAAAATTATAAGCTCAAAAATGTATATACTGACTGAGTACGGGTATGAGTAGAGTCGCGTCCCCAGAAGCGACTCACACGTTCCTTCTCGTTAGTAGTAGTATTTAGTATTTATTCATATATATATTTTTTATTTTAATTATTTTTTTTATTTAGTTTTATATGTGTTGTGATTGTAGGTGTGTTTTTAAATCTTTCCTAAATTGCGTTGGGTTGCTTAATGACTTTACGTGATGAGGGAGCTGATTCCATATGCGAATTGCATTTATAAAATATTGCCGTTTTGAATTCAGTGTTTTTTATCGAATGCTCTTTATGTTGTTGGTTCGGGCAGAGTTAGCGAAATCAATCAAACTACTTGATGTAAAAAAATTAGTGTTTTATAGTCCATCCATTTTAAAAAGTCTAGTTCAAATATCGTTAAAGCTTTGTCTGATATTCTGTCTCTCCTGGTCAAATCGTAAATGTATCTTGCTATATCATTAAATGCTACTGTCAGCTTTTGTCTACTCCTAGAGTCGCAGTTTCTTAATACCTCAATGCCATGCAAGAGAGCAGGAATGAGGTATGCTTTTGCAAGCATCATGCGGGTTTGGGTTGTCAGAAAGCGTTGCCTAAATTTAAGTGATCTTAGCATTCCATAAGTTCTTCCTGACGCTCTATTAACTTGGTCGACCCATGTTAATGATCTATTAATCACATACCCTAATTTGCTTGCCTTTTCGCAGTATTCAATCGGTGTATTACCAATTTGAAGCCGTCTTAGTGCATTTATATTCACTTTCGTTTTGCTTTTATAAATAACAAGACATTTAGACTTCATAGGATTGAGGGATAGCCCGATATCATTAACCCAGTTGCTAATTTTGTCTAGTTCCCTATTACACATATTTATACAATCATTTAGTTCACATAGAGGTCGACTAACGAGTTGGACATCATCTGCATACATATGACAACTAGACTCAGATAAAACAGAGGCAGATCGTTAACATATATAACAAATAACAATGGTCCAAGAACTGATCCTTGGGGTACACCACGTTTAACAAATAAAGACGCTGACTTAGCAGTTAGTTTTACATCCGTTGGAGAGAAGTTGCACTAGTTGTGTAGTTTTTCGACTAGAATTGCATGATCAACGGTGTCAAAGGCCATGCTAAAGTCAAGTAATGTCAGGAATTTTATTTTGCCCTCATCCATTTGTTCTCGTATATCCTCTATTTTTATAAATCCAGACTGATTATCATTTAGTATTTTGTTCTCTGTCAGAAAGTCACTGATCTTTTTTGCCATTAAGCTTTCAAAGCCTTTCGATAGCATTGGGAGAATTGAAATAGGTCTATAATCTTTTAAATTTGGTTTTGGGATGGGTGTCACATGGGATGGGTATTCACATAACTTAAGTATCTTATATCTGGTTGCATAGATAAAAAATACCGCAAAAAATTATGAAATTTGAATTTGAAAGCTTAATATCTTTGAGGCGTTAAGCTGCAGATACAAAGGGTTTTATAGCTGCATTTGTCAGCTTTTCAGAACTGCATAGTTCTATGCAACCAGATATAAGATACTTCATTGTCAGCTTCTGCATAGTTCTAGCAACCAAATAGAAGCTACTACTCTCTGAAAAATAGAAGCACTACCAAAAATAACCAGATCTTAAAAAAATTATTTAAAAAAACTACACCATAAAAAAAACCAAGAATTCGTTAAAAAATTTTAAACCCCTAAATCTATAAGAAAAAGTTATTTTGGGCCACAGCATAATTCTAGTGTTGACTAGTGTAATTAGTCATATATGGAGTGCCAGTCAAGTAGGTTAATGTCAATGTAAAGCTTTTGCATAGTCAATATTTTTGAAGTCTCTGTAGAGTATGGGAGGGTCATTTGTGTCAAGATTAAAGTCATAGGTCAAAAATAATGTCATGTTTTGAGTATCCAGGTACTGAAAGTTGATCGTAATCGTACATTATCTTTGCTTTATCATTCACAAAAAAGAAGTCAAGTAAAGTATTGCGGGTTTTCGTATAGTGTGGGGCCACCGTTGAGTTTACCAAGTTCAGTCCTAGTGCTTCCATATGTTATGTCGAGTGACTTTGTCTGAATGTATCGCAGTTAAAATCACCAGTCAGAATTATATCAGTACATGTAAGCGATATGTCAGACATTTTATTTGTCAATTCGGAATAATCAATGTTCTGATTAGGTCGATAAATGCATCTTAGTAGTAATTTATTTGAGCTTTTTGTGTCGATTAATTTTGCAAAAATATATTCGAGTTTACTTTCTGGGGGCTGTTTGCAGACAGTTTTAGTTAAAATATTTTTTCTTGTGTAAATTGCAACCCCACCCGCATGACCAATATGATCTGAACGAAACACATTGTAACCACTATATGCAATTAACAAGTCACTACATTCAGAGACAAACCAAGTTTTCAGACACAAAAATAACATCTATCTTAGAATCGGTAAACATATATCTAAACTCTTCTATTTTCTATGGCAGGCTTTGTGCATTAAAATGGCAAATTTTTAGGCCAGCTCTTTGCTTCACCAGAATTTTTAACAAACCATGAGTATTTAGGGTTTATGCTTTCTCTGGAATCACCCATTTAAACGTTTAAATAAGTAATATTCAACAACGCAACAAGAAAAAATCTAAAAACACATATTTTAATTAAAACTACTGGTGAATTACTATCAATTTTACTTGCTATCATTTCTGCGTCACTGATGCTCTTCTTCTTGATGGCGAAAGGAACCAGTTGGTATATTGGAAAGGTGGTTCATGCTTTGCAGAACAATGATTTCACCGTTTTGGCTGGCTCTGACATGTAGTACTCCTCTTCGCGTGAAAACAGCCATTAATTTCCTATCCTTTTTCAGCTTCATAGCTTTCCTGAAGACCAAATAGTTTTCTCTAGTTGCTCGTTGACATATACGGGGGCCGGGGAGTTAAATCCAAGTTGCTGGAGGGTCAGTATTTGTTGCGTTTCGCGCCTTAGCGTGCCAATCTGAGCAGCGCAGCCTTATCACGTAAATGATCCAGCTTGACGTTTATTACCGGATCAACTATTGAGTTTGTTGGGTTTCGTCCTTTGCCCATGCGGTAGATGTCTTTAATGGTAGACTTAAACTGGCAGACGTAAACTTAAATTTAAGCATAGAGTGTTGAAAATATGCTTCAATTTTCGCCTTCAACAAAGGGGATACCATGAATGCGCAGATCGCAGGCGATGTTGCCATTTTCCTGCACAGATAGCTTGTGATTGAGCTTAGCTTCCAGATCGGCGACTCTTTGCGTTATTCCTCGAGCCTCGCCCAACTCCTTTTCAAGGAACTCCACCCGGTCGCTAAGCTGCTTTATTTGCCCAGTTACAGTGCCCTTTTTTTTGCGGCTAACAGATCACATAGCCGATTTTCGCACTCTTCCATTTTTATTGCAATGAGATCCCTCAGTTGCAGAAGGTTTGGCGACAAAGAATCAGCTTTTTGTGCTGATTTGAGGTCAGTGTCGGTCGCTTTTAACGGTGGCATTTGTAACGGAAAAACTGCTTGAGGGCGAGCGCCCTCTGGTGGCAATTTGTGACAAGCTTTTCCAATATCGGTAATAATCGCTAAACAGCTGTCTATTGTTACCTCTAATGCAAACTGCAATTGGTCTTGTCTTCACGCGCTGAGTGAAAATTGTTATTGTGTTGTGTATTTTCTTTTGTTCATGTATCATCTCTTGGAATATGTCGCGGAATGTGGTCCATTTCTTTACGTCGCCATTGAACTGCGGTATTTTTTCCTTCTCAAGCTGTACTTGACTTCTCTATATGATGTTCAGATTTCACATTTAACCGACTATTTTTTCTCAATTGTTTCTCAATTGACGCCCATATTCAGGTATTGTCTTTTCATATTCTTCGATGGCGCCTTTTGTGGTATTTAAGCACTCATAAAATAAATTTACTATCGTTGCACAGTGGCTTGTTTTCCCAAAACACGGTGCAAAATTAATAACTTTTGAACCCGGCTAGGTATAAGTCTGAAATTTAATACATAAATTTGCAATGCTTAAAATAACTTTTTAAAAGAAAAAATTAAAGTAGCCTTGTCCCTGGAAGGGGCGTTATTAACGGTCAAACTCGATATTTCGATTTTTTACCCTAAAAAGTTTTTATTAAAAACATCATAAAAAATATAAATAAAATTGAACAACATGAAAATATATTTTCGTACAATAAATAAATTAATAATAAATTTCTACCAGTAAAATTTTTTTTTAAATTTATTTATTTTGCATTTTTTGAGCTGATAGCACGAAAAGTTAACGTCCAAAAAACGTCAAGTAAAAATCATGAATCATGAAATAGAGATGTAATCGAAGCGATTTTCGAAACTGTGAAAGAAAAGCTTTCCCAGCAAATGGCTAACACCTATAATTCAAAAGAAAAGATTTGTTCAACTTGCTGTTAGCTTCCCGGATGAGAGCCGTTCCGGACTTAAGATTAGTATATTCCACTGAAATGGTTGCCCCATTTGGAAATAAGGAAAATTGCTTCGTTAAATATGAAAAGCCTAATAATCATACATATATGTATTTAGCAAGGGGGCTTATCTAAAATTTATGCAGCTATACCATATGTATGTGATTATTAATTGTAAGCTAGTAAGAATTTGAAAAAAAGAATACATTGAGCAACATCTCTGCTGCTGAATATCACCACTATTTTTTCGTGCAGTCCAATGCTCGGCCAAATATGGCCTTTTTTTATATTCCGCTAAAAATTTAAAATAGTGCAAAAAATTACGTTTCTTAAATAAATCTAATAAAATATAATCGCAAAAAATATTTCCTTTGTTTTATAAATTCACATTTTAAATTTGTTCCTTAAATTAATTCGCGAAAAAGCGCTCGGGCATGGGCACTTGTGATTGTGCCCATGAATAATAATAATAATAATAATTAGAAAGGAACAATTGTCAACGTCTAAAACAAACCAAACAGCCAAAAAGCCGGCAACAGCAACAAGACGAGCGTCGGCTCTCGCAAGCAAAAAACAATGCGATACGCTCGCCAAAGGCATCAGTACCAACAAAAACTGCATCACTACAAGTGAACGAGGAGAGAGCACGCTCTCTCTCCCCTGTATTGCAAAGTAGGTCAAGGAGTGCTCAGTGCCCATCCCCCGACTCGTACTGCCTATCCAACGATTTGCTAATATCGACAACAACTAGTACAATGCCCTCACTCAAAACTGTGTCTTCACTGCAATGGCTCTAAGCCCGATGCTGTCGACCCACTGCGACAAGCCTCACCTCTCCCAACCAATAAATTCAAAAAACGCTAACGGAGCGCTAATTCAGACTGGGCTCGATCGCTATGTGCAAATCAAAAGAAAATTGAGCCCACAAACTGCGGAGAACAACAATGCAGCTAAAATAACTAAAATAACCGAGAACACTGTGCCACATAAGGCACTAGCAAATAATAGATTTTCGATACTAAGTGTTCCAAATGGAGATGAGATCGCCCAAACACCCAAGGCCAACAAATAAAGACCGCCACCTATTTATGTTCGACAGGCAAATTGTGCTGAACTGGTCAAAAAAATAACTGATAAAATTGGCGCAAACACATTCCATGTCACGTCCATCAAAAGGGGTAACATAAATGAAACAAAAATACAAGTCAAAGACGAGCAAAACTATCGATCAGTTGCGAAATACCTCGAAATACACCTACCAACTTAAAAGTAGCAAAGGATTACAAGTGGTTATCAAAGGAATCGAACCAACAGTCCCAATCAATGAGATAATAGATGGACTTAACGATAAGGGCTTCGAAGTAAAATGGCTATGAACATAATAAATAGAAATAAATAAATAGAAATAAAATTCCCCAGCCAATGTTCAAAGTAGAACTGACACCTGAAAGTATGCATATAAGCAAAAATGAAGTTCACCCAATATACAAGCTTCAATATCTACTGCACCGTAGGATCACAGTTGAGGAACCACACAAACGAAATGGACCTGGCCTGTGGTGATGTTCATCTCACTGAGGCCTGCCCCGTAAATAAGGAGGACCCATCTGCCAAAAAATGCAGCAACTGTGGAGGAAACCATACTGCCAACTATAGAGGTTGTCCAGTCTAAAATTAAAAAATCGCCTAAACCAACAAATAACTGCAACTCGAAACCCGGTCGTCCGACAAAACTTACCATGCAAGACCATATGTATCATCAACTACGACTCCAGGAGTTTCTTTTGCTCAGGCGCTAAGTTACAACAACGGGTCGTACGCCTCAGTCTCTAAGCCGACACTTCAACCAACCACAGCAGGAATAATGCAGCATCAGGCATCAAATCAGATCCCAGAAATCTCTGCCCAACATACCGCTGCAAATCCGTCCCAATTGCCTAGTAGAATTGAGAATCAAACAGAAATATGTTTAAATGGCTTGTCTAAATAATTGTTTCTGGAATGCAAATGGCAATCTGCATTTCCGAAACAGAATTTATAACAACAATGACTACAATGCCAAGCACACCCATTGGGGATCTAGACATTCCAACCCGAAAGGAAGACAACTATATAACGATATAATAACGCCACGAAACAAGCTGGACTTTATCTCTCCGGGAAAGCCTACATATTGGCCCACAGATCCAAACAAGCAACCGACTTGATTGATTTTTCAGTTACACGAAGGGTGCTGCAAGCTCAGATTCATGTAGATCACTTAGCAGATCTATCATCGGATCACCCATTCTACTTCACCTTTACGACCAACCACAGCTTTCGGAACGCCCACACTTTCTAACTTCTATCAAATCAGATTGGCTCAAATACAGAAAGTACATAAGTTCTCATATTGACAGCTGCCCAAACATTTATTGTAAAGATGACATTGATAGGTCAGTCGAAGCACTAGTATCCTCAATGTCCCTGGCGGAAAAACACTCAACACCAATATTAGTACCTAATAAACTTTCCAACAGCAGTCGTATTTCTGGGCACATTGAAGTGCTGCTACGCGATAAAAGAAGGCTTCGCCGTGAGTGGCAAGCACACAGATCACCTGCCTCGAAAGAGCGGATAAAAATAGCCAACCACCTACTACGCAGAGCCCTAGAAGATGAAAAAACCGAGCTCAAATATCCTATACGGAACAGCTCTACCCAACATGCAAACGATTCCCACTGTGGAAAGCTAAATCAGGCGTTTGCCCACCAATCGAGAGTGAATCACCTTTGCGTACACAAACAGGAGAGCGGGTTCGCAGAAACAAAGAGAAAGCAAATACTTTTGCCATCCATCTAGAAAACGTCTTCAAACCAAACCCAGCAACAAATAGCTTTGTGCTCCCACCAACCACCAATCCCGAAGCTACTACGCCTATCATATTTTAAGAAGGAGTCACAAGGGTCATTAAAGACCAAATCTCAAAGCAAAAGAAAGCTTCGGGCCACGATTTCAGCTCCCCTAAAATGATCATAGAATTGCCGAGCGGTGCAGTCTATTTCCTTACTGTGATATTCAACATCATGATGAAATTGGGCTATTATCCTCAAGAATGGAGGAAATCAGTCATCACAATGATCCATAAAGCCGGAAAAGACAAGTCCAAGCCATCATCATATAGACCTATCAGCCTACTGCCTTGCCTATCAAAGATATTTGAAAAGCTGCTCCTGAGTCGTATCAAACAACACCTAACCATCAAGGGTGCCATCCCGACTCACCAATTTGGATTTCGCGAAAAACACGGAACCATTGAACAAGTAAATCGTATAACCTCTGAGATACGAAATGCATTTGAAAGGAGTATTGCTCCGCTGTTTTTCTCGATGTCGCCCAGGCTTTCGACCGCGTTCGGTTAGACGGCTTAATCCACAAAATCAAAATATTACTTCCACAGAACATTCATGGAATATTGGAGTCATACCTACAGCAAAGAAGCTTCGCTGTACGATGCAAAGATTTCCTCTCTGGATATCATCCAATTGAATCTGGTGTACCGCAAGGCAGCGTGCTTAGACCGACACTGTATATCATATTCACAGCAGATCTACCGACAAGCAGCCTAACAACAACGTCGACATTTGCTGATGATACTGCCATACTAAGTGGCTCCAAGTGTCCAACAAGGGCCACGGAACACTTATCGTCTCGCCTCGTGGCCTTACAAAAATGGCTAGCAAAGCAAAAGTGCAAGCATGTCACTTTTACGTTAAATAGACAAACTTGCCCTCCATTATATCTGAACAACAGCAACATTCCACAAACCACCGAAGTAACATACTTTGGTGTTCATCTGCACAGAAGGCTTACTTGGCGTAAACACATCGAAGCGAAAAGACAGACCTGAATGGCAGATTAGCTAGATGGGCACTGAAATTACAGCATTATAATTTTGAAATAGAACATAGAAAAGGGAGCTTGAACATAGTTCCGGACGCTCTTTCGAGACTACCGACCGAAGAGGTAAGCGAAATAGAAGTTGTGTTGCCAGATGTTGACTTACAGTCGCCTCACTTCTATTCCACAAGCTATACGACATTAAAAGATACCATTACAGAAAATCAAAGCAGTTTGCCGGATTTGAAAATTGTAGATCGTTACATTTACAAGCGAACTCAGTTCTACCAAGGCGACCCAGTGTCAGAGTCAAGCTGCTGGAAACTTTGGGTACCATCAGAATTGACGCGGTCTGTATTGTATAATACACACGCACCTCCTCATAGTTCTCATGGCGGCATCGGGAAAACGTTGGAAAAACTTCGTCGAAACCTATTTTGGCCACAAATGGTTAAAGACGTCAAAGAGTTTGTTTCGAGATGCGAAGTTTGCAAACAAGTGAAAGCTCCAAACACAACGCTTAAACCTCCAATGGGAAATCCAGTAGTTTCTGAACGCCCATTCCAACGGCTTTATATGGATTTTATAGGACCTTATCCTAGATCCAAGCAGGGAAACATAGGTGTATTCGTTGTTTTGGATCATCTAACCAAGTTTCATTTCTTGAAGCCATTGAAGAAATTTACCACAGATTTGACCATAGAATTCCTAAAAACAAATATATTCCATGTATTCGGTATACCAGAATTTGTAGTTACAGATAACGGGAGCCAGTTTAGATCGAATATGTTTCAGACATTCTTGCAGAAGTATGGGATAAAGCATTTGTTTACAGCAATTTATAGCCCACAGTCTAATGCCTCAGAGCGCCTTAATAGATCAATCATATCTGGTATCAGGGCTTATCTAGGTAAAGACCAACGGCTATGGGATGATAAACTCGGTGAAATATCGTTCGCATTGAGATCTTCGCATCATACTGCAATTGGATTCTCTCCATATTTTGCTTTGTTCGGTAATCATATGATAACGCACGCACACAATTATGAGCTGCTGAGGAGAAGAGAAATGCTAAAAGAGGGCGAGAACATCTTGACTACAGACAAACTGCAAATGGTTAGAAACAAAATAATCGAGAACATAAGTAGGGCATATCAAACTAATAAAAGAACATACGATTTGCGTATTAGGTACGTTACGTTTGAACCTGGTGAACATGTATTTAGGAGAAACTTCACTCAAAGTAGTAAGATCAAGGCTTTTAATGCAAAATTAGCTCCTAAATTTGTAAAAGCAACTCTCGTTCAAAAGTTTGGTAATCATTGTTATGAATTAGAAGAAGATGGTCAACTGATAGGAAGGTTCCATGCCAAAGACCTGCAGAAATGCTTAACTTAAATATGACCGTTTTCCAGCATATTTTGACCCAGTAGAACAGTTTAAAAATAACCTGTGCTGTGACGGCTCATAATTTCGCGTTTTATATTTCAACCTATTTATGTGCACAGCACTGTAGCTGCAGCTGTATGTATGCGTTAGAAAACTTTATTCGGTCAAGCGAGCTTTATGCTTTATGCTTTAGCTTAGATCGTATATGATACAGACGTGCTCCCAGCGTGGGTGGGAAAGGTAATGCAAAACCGAAGCTTAGGCCTTAGATCATTCGATCTGTGCCAACGAATTGTGAAAGGTCAGTTGCTGCAAGACAACAAGTGCATACAAATTTTGTATAACACGTGCTTTTTTTTTGTTGGTTAAATTCTGCAAAGAGAAAAACATTATAAAAGAGCAGTGAATCGTTGCTAGTCCCGTTAAAATAGGAGATATATCCTGAGTGCAATTAGTCGTGCTTAAAATTCTTATCGGAAAATATTGAGGAAAAAAAAAGGTGATAGCTAGTCCGATCAGGAACTAACCTCAAGTAGGTAAAAGTTTTAAAAGTGTCTAACGTAGTGATTTTCCTAGGGGCATGGTGCACATGCTAAGGCAGTCTTGGCCGATTTGTGCTCTGGTTTATAAGGATCTTTCTTCGGAATTAAACCCAGTTGCGAGCCCGAAAGGTATTTTTCTATGACGTAACACAGACATGTAGACTAATAAAATTTGTGTTTTCGGAAAGGGTCTTTGTATATGCCAATTAAAGGCTAAGTTTGCTTGTTCCATACATCGTTGATTGGATCTAGCTCCAGAGAAGTTTTCGGGTGTTCCATCGACCTTTGACCTGACGACGCAAAGCAACACCGGGTATGACGGACCATTTGGTCAGGGTCTGGATGCATCACTGGATGTTGGAAGGGGAACAATAAGGATGGATGAATGAAACTTACTTATATACAAAAAATATATAATTATTTTTTTTTTTAACTTCTTTTAAACATTCATATTGTTAATGTTCTGTAGTAGGTGAACGTCAATGCATGCAGGCCTGTTGCAGCGATGGAAATTTGTAAGCCACCATATTAATGATTTGTCATAGATTTTCTTTATTCATATATTAACGTTTAACTACATACATATCCATCTTTATTGATTTATATACCTATTATTCTAGTCTTTAGTTTTGAAATCATGTCATTTATTGGGGAAATATATTGAAGATTTATTTTGAGAAATATGGAGTAGAGGAATTATACTGGGGTATTGAGAAAAGGAACATATAACACATAAGGGTTAACACTTAAAGAATGAGCAGTAGTTAACATGGTGGGGTGGCTAACGTGGAGTCCTTACATCTGACTCAGAGCGGCGATGCATATTGCATTTTAACTTAAATTTCAACACCTAATAACGGCCAGGTTAGCACAAAATCTCTTGTGAGTGTAACAACTAGAACAACAGAAAGATCCCCCCCGTCCGACGAGCCCTAGCCGAAAGATCCCAACATGCTAACCATGATCTCATACTGACGTTGTCTAGTTTGTGGTGTATGTCGCAGCAAACACCACCCTTATAATACCAGGTACATTACAACACGTGACTCGCCGGGACCAACAACCGCTCCAGTTTCTGCGCTCCACTTGACAGTCGTCCTACGGATACACTACATTCACAAAACACCCCTTGTGTGACTTGTCACCTACACTAGTCATCACTTTGAGTGATGGCCGATAAGCGAGAAGCCTCACGGTGCACCAGTTCAACTTCCTTGTGTCTTGTCCCCGCCATCCATCCTACCGATTTGCTGTGACAGCTGATGCATCGCGGACTGTCTTTAGACACCCGGGCCACCGACTCCTCACAACATCTCGACGGACAGACAACCAAACCAAAACACGAAAGCGACTATCTACAAACAAACAGGTGAGAAACTAACTTGAACATTTACCTACATGACTTCCTCTATCTTATCCCATATCACATTCTATCACAGATTTATTCGATATCACAACCACCAGGCAATGTGTCCGTCGCAAACTACGAGTTCTTCGTGGAACAGCAGTGACTTACGTCCACTAGCGACATCGAACTGTGGCGAAACGCAACATGGAACTAGTAAGTCCTCTCACTACAGCTTTTCCTACACTACTACATCTATCTCTCCCTAGCGTTGGCCACTCCGCGCCATTAAGGGTCAGCTTTGCGCTCCCCTTAAGCCTGCTGCAGCGACTTCTGCCGGGACAGCTAAACTGCATTTCGCGAGCCGTCGTCTTCTCTAAGAAAATTTTATTTTTATCCGCATAAAAAAGAGTTAAGGGGGATTTGTAGGTAAAAGTGGATGTGTAATGCAGAGCCGAAATACGCCATAAAAAATGATATATATCTTGATCAGCATCAATCGAGTCGATAGAGCCATGTCTGTTCGTCGTCCGTCCGTCTGTCCGTCCGTCTTGTTGAGCGCCTGGATCTCAGAGACTATAAGAGTTAGGGTAACCAAATTTGGTTTCAAGACTCATGTGATATCACACTGCTACAAGTATATTTCAAAATTTCGCCCCGCCCTTCCGCCCCACAAAAGGACGAAAATCTGTGACAGGCACATTTTTAAAGATACGATAAAACTAAAAACGCAGTATCGTAGAAAATGACCATATCTACCAGATTGCTGAATATGAATCAAATCGGATCATAATTATAGCCAGAATGAAGAAATTAATTTTCTGTTGGTTCCCCGCCCTCCTCAGCCAGAGACACGAAACTCATTCCCTTCTCGTTCCGACACTCTGCGCATTCAGTGCGCGAGCAACCCCTAGAGGAGGAGATGCAGAATATAAATGGTACATCTATAATCTACATGTTAGATGTAAAATATACATTGTAGATGTAGATGTAGATAACAGATGTAGCAAAAAAATGTAAAATTTAAAATTTTTTTTTTCTAAAATTCTAAAAAATCATATCTCAAAAATGTATATACTGACTGAGTACGGGTATAAGTAGAGTTGCGTCCCCAGAAGCGACTCACACGTTCCTTCTCGTTTTATTTATTTCTCCAATGCATTCCCCTCTACACGTCTAGGAGTCATTTGTTAGAATGACACCTGGAGTTGCGTCAGTCAAAATGCATTGGAACAATAAATTAGTTGGGCGCCATTTGTTACATTCGGCTTGCGGCTCGTGGGGCAACGCCGGCTAGCTCTCGACCCCAGGGATGGGTAGTTCCCCTTGCCCGACCAATGTAAGCAAAGTTTGAGATTTCGACTTCTCGGGACATCAATTCAAACAAAACGAGAGGAAACGTGTGAGTCGCTTCTGGGGACGCGACTCTTCTTATACCCGTACTCAGTCAGTTTATGCATTTTTGAGCATAATTTTTTAGAATCTACATCTACAATGTATATTTTACAACGAACATGTAGATTATATATGTACCATTTAGATTATACATCTCCTCTGCTAGGGGTTGCTCGCGCACTGAACGCAGCAGAGTATGCGAGCGAGAAGGAGATAGAGTAGTGTGTTTCTTGCAGGAGGAGGCGGGGAAACAACTGAAAATTAATTTCTTCATTCTGGCTATAATTATGATCCGATCTGATTCAGATTCGCCAATCTTGTAGATATAAGCATTCTATACGATACTGCGTTTAGTTTTATTTTATCTTTAAAATTGTGTCTGCCACAGATTTTCGTCCTTTCTGGGGGCGGAAGTGGGCGGGGCAAAATTTTGAAATACACTTGTAGCAGTGTGATATCACATGAGTCTGGAAACCAACTTTGGTTACCCTAGCTCCTATAGTCTCTGAGATCCAGGCGCTCAACAAGACGGACGGACGGACGGACGGACAGACAGACATGGCTCTATCGAC
Organism: Drosophila tristis; assembly: GCA_018150885.1. Taxonomy (NCBI): domain Eukaryota; kingdom Metazoa; phylum Arthropoda; class Insecta; order Diptera; family Drosophilidae; genus Drosophila; species Drosophila tristis. The sequence goes on along the minus strand of JAECWT010000258.1, from coordinate 5,117 downwards.
TCGGCTATTGATGCTGATCAAGAATATATATACTTTATGGGGTCGGAAAGTTTTCCTTCTCTGCGTTACACACATCCACTTTTACCACAAATCTAATATACCCCTTAACTCTTTTTTGAGTACGGGTATAAAAAGGAACAAAACAAATAGACGGCTGTCAAGTGGGTGATGTCTAGGTGTTTCCACTTCGCGCACCCACCCTACGAATACTGTCGGCAACATATGTGTCCGTAGCGGCTTGCGAGGAGTGTGAGGAACAATTCCCAAAAAAATGTATATATACTGTGGGCGATCGTCGGTCTGCCAATATGTATGTGCAATAGCGAGTGTAAATGTGAGTGCAAATGTGAATGCAAATGTGAGTGCAAATCCTTAGGTGATCGTAGAGGTGGCTCCTGCAGAGTTCAACGGCTCGGACTACGTGCACCACTGCGTCTGCGGCACGGTCCTTGGTCAGTAATACGCGGATCGTTTTTTCGACCTGGACTCACAATTTGGTTTCGACGGTCGGCTCATCTGGCACACGGTAGTCAATCCTCTTCAGAAATTATCTCCCTCGGGCAAAATCACTGACCCGGCTGCGCTGGGCAATATTCCGGGCCAGGTTTTCAAAAATTCCACTAATCGGGTTTAACCCCACTCGGCCTAGATTCTAGCTCTGCTATTAACTGGTGCCTCCGCTCCGGATGACCGGCAATTATTCTGTCCACGTTTTAGATCTTCTCACTCCTATTTAATCCCTCTCACTTATCTTATCCCTCTCTCACCGATACTGCCCTACATCATGGAGCCTCCTTGGAAAGACGATAGATGGCGCTTCGACCCAGCCCTGGACAATCTATCGCTGAGGTGGGACTGGAACAGACTTCGGAATAGAGCATCGAAAGACATGTTCCCAGACCTGATGGTTTACTGTTTAGGCGCACGCAATTTGCCCAACCAGAGCTGGAGGAATTCCAGTGGAAGCTGTGGATTCCAGAGGCCCTGACGAGGACGTTGATCCAGCAGGCGCACGACAGCGACAGGCGCAGAGGTGTCAGGTGCAGGTGAAGGCGTGGGTCGCAGAATGTGGTACCTGTAAAGAAACGAAACACACGACGCAAGTTAATCGTCCATTGATGGGGGCCGAAACCGTTACCGAGAGACCAATGCAGAAGATTTACCTCGACTTACTGGGTCCATATCCTAGGACACGAGGTGGGAATGTGGTCATTCTCATAGTCCTCGAATACATGTCCAAGTATGTCAGGTCTAAGGCCTTGTCCAAAGCCACTTCATCGGCCATGATCCGATTCCTGCATGAGGTCTTCGCACAGTTTGACGTCCACACTGAAAATGGGAAACAATTCGTGTCAGCCAAGTTTACCCAATTTTTTACAAAAAGGAGCATAACGCATATGAGTTCGGGGAACTATGCACCGCAGGCGAACGCGGCGGAACGCGTTAATCAAACTGTCCTCGCAGCAATCCGCACGTATGTCAGCGAATACCACGCGCGCTGGGACAAGAAGCTGCCGGAGATACAGGGTGCGGCCAGGAGCGCCATACATACGAGTATCGGGACGTCACCGTACTTCGTACTGTTCGGACAGCATATGTTCACCAGCGGGCGGGACTACAAATTGGCGCGGAGACTTGGAGCGTTGAACGATGCGCAAGTATCACTTGTGGCAAGGAATGACCAGCAGGAGATCATCCGCAATGAGGTCCGTAAGAACTCGCATGAGGCCTACGGGAGATCGAAGAAACAATATGATCGGGGGGCAAGAGAAATTCGATACTTACCTCGTCAGGAAGTGTACAAGCGGAATTTCATGTTGAGCAGCTTCAAAAATAACATCAATGCCAAGTTCAGCCCGAAGTATATTAAGTGCAGAGTGGTCCGGAGCATCGGAAACAGCTTGTACGAACTGGAGACGCTACAAGGGGCACGGCTAGGAGTGTTCCATGCGATGGATCTCAAACAGTAGCCCTGTCATCTCAGTCGGTAGAGCATGAGCATCGCGATCTCAGAGTTTGGGCGACGGCCTACGTTTGGGCGTATAAAATCCAGAAGCCGCCTTGGTTTTGCACTCCCTTTTCGACGGCAAGCCCTGTAAACGGTAGTGTGGTGCTATGGACGGCTTGGAATGAACACGAAAGGTGACAGGGTTGGAGAAAAAGAGGAGATAGCGGCCTCTGTTGTGGATCCTGGGAGGCTGGAGCAGGGCTGCAGTGGAGGGAAGAAGAAACGAGACCGTGAAAGTGGATTGGCAAAAATGGAGGGAGTTTCCGGAAAAGGTTCAAGCGAGGCACACGTGTGTTAACCAAAAAGGAAAATAATTTAAAACGAAAACGAAGCCCGGCCACGACGAGGAAAGAACGGTGACGACGACAGACACAGCCGACACCAGGCCGGAGTGCCCCTGGAGGAGGGCTTCGAGGAGAACGGGCCTGCAGTCCAACAGACGGCAGCCGGATCCACACCACCACAATGGGGATACACCCGCACACCTCATACATATCACATTAACCAAAACCCGCACGTACACGAAACCAGGATAAAAAAACGGGAGCGCAGATTTCGACAACGCTCCTGGAAGGGAGGGCCTCGCTAAGGGTAAGAATACCAGCTGCCCTCGCTAAAGAGAGTGCCAACGAAGACGATACCAGGAAAAACGTTTGATTTGTGTTTTTTTTTTATGCTTCAGTAAATTTTTTTTTGTTAAATCAAAAAGGCAAAAAGGCGGATCATAACATCGTTTTGTATATAATGTGTGCATTGGGTTACGAAACTGCATACTATCGTTATTTATGGTAATGTAGTACAAAATAATAACATTTAAACCACTGTCACAGCTTTGAGATTGACATCGAATTTAGGCGATGCAGCGGCTGCATGGCAGCATGTGTACGTGTGACGTATACGATCTCATTTCACGCATACAATGCTGCACAGAATATCAAACTGATTTAGATATTAGCTTTTAGCTATTTCTCTCTCTCTCTCTGCACTCTGTCTGACCAAAAATGCTGGCAAAATGCTGAAGCGAGTGAAAAAAGCGTGCAGCCTCACAGATGCAGCCGCTGCATCGTAAAGAAGCACCTTATGAAGCTGCCAAAGCTTTTAAGCACATATCATAATTATCTAGCACCCCCTCCTATGTATAAGTAGGGGATAAGTCTATTCTCATTAACGGTTAATTTAAGATTACATTATAATTAGAAAAAAAATCGGTCTAGTGGTTAAATCAAGATCACTTAAGAGCAACCTGTCGAATGTGACACATATAAAAAAGAAATGGATTTTACTGCGCTGTTGAAAGCCATTAAGTGTTGCTTGTCGGGCAAGCAATTTGTGAGAGCTACTGATGAAGAATATGGCTTTTCTCGAAGCACCCTGAATCGCTATATAAAGAGTGTTAAAGGTCAGTTTGACGACATCTCAGCCGTGGAATACAGTGTTTTATTGGAATTCCTCCGTAGTTGCAGCCAACGTACACCATCAAACATGGTAAGTTTATTGTTTGTCTTTTTCACATTTAGCGCATAATAATTTAATTTATCTTACTTAATTTTGTAAAGGTTTTCTCGGGAAAAGGAACTTGTCCAATATATTTTAAATTGCGCTAATCATTATTATGGCCTAAGCATCAATGAGCTTAAAAAATTTTCTTATCAATTCGCTAAGGAACTCGATGTCGATTACCCAGAAAATTGGCGGGTCGCTGGTCGTTGGTATAAGAATTTCATTCGCCGGCACTCCGAACTCGTCTTGCGCTCTCTGGAACAGACTTCTATAAACCGTTTGAAAGCCTTTTGTTGACGGTTTCTTCCGGAAATTCCGGTTTCTTCCAGTTGCTTGCAGACAGGTTCTTAGACTATTTTTTAACGGGTTCTGCTGGTTTTGCTAATGGTTCAAGCTGGATGTGCGAACCTGACTTTGAACAGCTTATGCGACATTTAGTCGTTTGTATTAAGCCGACTAAAGCTTCTTCAATCTTGCTCCTTCTCGACAATTTAACGAATCGCATTCCAACTCATTATTCTCAGGCGCACTGTTGAGCATGGGAGAGAGAGGAGCACGTGGTATATTCCGGCTCAGGCTCGACGGCTAGGGGGATGGTGGTCTTGTTCTCCTCCCATAAATTGCCTTTCTTCATTATAATGCTCTAAATAAGTTGGGTGCTAGGAACAAGCGATAACCGGAATAGAGAATCCCACTTACTTCCGACCAACAAAGTCAAACACACTAAAGGGAATAAACCGTTGCACCTGCTGGTTCCCCTACTACGACCTCAGGTGGTGATGAGGCGTAACATGCCGTTGGCATTCTGCCCCCTGGCCCACATCTGAATGGCCCCTTCTTAGGCTAATTCTTATAGGGCATGGGATCAGCCGACATCAAATACAAATTGCTATTAGCATATTATACAATATATTAACGAACTAAAACATTAAAAGTACCCAACAACATAGAAAATAAAAGAATAAAATATAGGTACATAAAAGTAAATAAATAAAAAAAGTAAAATAAATATAATAAAATTGATATGAAATTTGCAAATAAATGAAATGATTAAATACAAATAAAGAAAATCAAACCCCAAAATTTGCGCTCCGCTTGAGCTTCATTCCTTTTGCCAGAAAAAAAAACCGCTAAGCAGGCAAGGAAAAGCACTCAACTTCGAGTGAAACGGTCGTCTCTATTGCCCTTCTTTCTCTTCACGCCGATAAATGCTATGCTTTCGACTCAATATTCGGGCATATGCTTTGTTCGCCGCCTTCAGTCGGAACTGAGTAATAATACAATACAATACAAACAAAAACAAGACGAAAGCGCTTTCTTCGACGAACACCTAGAATGCTGTGGGTGGAGACAAATTTGAAAGTATAGGGCCGGGAAACATGTTAGCACGGATCGGTGGTAAAGATGAGGGCAAGCACTAACGGAATCGCACAACAAAAAAAACTCACTAACACTACCCTGCAGTTACAGAAATCACTTTTCACTCTTGGCATGTCCTAAGCCACTGGTGACAGATTAAAAAAAAAATTTTTTTTTTTAAATCTATAAAAAAATTTTCACTGAATATTCTAGTGATTTCACCGGTGGCTTATACGTAGAAGCCTGTAAT
>JAECWT010000257.1:0-151529 GCA_018150885.1 Drosophila tristis | reverse complement strand
AAAGTCTAGACATTTGCGAGTTGAGTTGTAAATTCAAACTAAATTTTATTCTTAAAATCAGAGCCTTATATCAGTTTACAAACAATGTATGTGGTACAATTGATATTCTATTCTTATCGCTAGACCCATGGAACGGCTACAGTTACCGTGGGGGTTGTTTGAGTGCATGCAACTCATTGCATACAACATTGATGCTTAGCTCTTTATTTGATCAGTGGGATCTCCACTTGTGTGTTGCTTGTCGCGTATTTATTACCACACATCTTTGCCCTTTCTTTCAAACGGTCGTAAATTATCGATTTTATGTACTACTACATTTAAATTTAGAAATATATAGATTGTGTACAGAATCTTTTCTTAATGTACTCGTACATCGACATGTTCATGTTTGAACATTCTGCAAAGGCCCGAAGGTGGCAAGGTTTGGTAGAGTAATTTTATTTTACCTTCTTGTATTTATTAGAATCATAATTACTGATGATAATTTTAGATATTTTACAGTGGGTAGGGAAGAGCTATTGATTGCAGTCTTCTTGCTACTTTAATTCTTCTTATGGTATATATAATTAACATTAACATTGTTATTAGTCCGATAATTTACTGGAACTTTGAAGAGCCAACTACCTTTCTTTTCTAATTCGACGCAAAATGACCTGGTCTCTGCTACCTTTCTATAAACACAATTTGAATGACCTTTTGGTTTGAACGGAGTTATCTCACAAGCATTGGAATTGGCGCTGCTCCAAGGCCAATTACCTTCACATACTCTTTTATTTGTCTGCCATTTTTGGCATATATTCAAGGTAGCCTCAGTCATCGAATGATATGAATCAATTTCAAAATTATATACTAAATATCTTGAGCTCAAATCTACCTTTATTAATTCCTTTTCGTGCTCCACTGGTATTGGAATAATCCTAAACAAATGGGATGGGTGCCTACCGAACAGTGGGATCTTCACGTTCAGAATTAATTTGTTGTCTACGAAAATTCCCTTAGCGGTTAAAAGACTGTAAATTTCTTTTAATTCCGTTCCTGTTCTTTTTCCTGGAAGAACTATTGTTTCTAATAAGGTATTTTTTTTTATTTTGGTAATTTCCTTTTTCAACTGCATAGGTTTTAAGATATTAGGATTTAACCTACCATGATTAATATCTATTAATAGACTTATAACTGCTGATTGGATTTTCTCGACTCATCAATCAAGGAGCTTAGCTGCTTTGATACCATAAAGAAGTTTATAGATTCCTTGTAAACATAGTAACTTTCCTTTAAAGCCTCCGTTATGTTTTCTACTCTCGTGTTCATACTTCTAAAGTTTACATTTATTTCATCGGTTGTTCTTTTGAGAATATTTACCGTTGACTCTACTACTGAAGTTTGTCGTTTAATTAAATCGTCTAGATTATGCTGATTTTCTAGAAGATTTTTCATATTTCCTTCCAAAGCATCCCTATCTTCAGCGTCCATTATCCCAAACAATATATGATAAAGTGAGCCCATAAACTCAAATGGCGCTCGTTTCTTTCTCCTGTTATCCTGAGTCATAAAAAGTTTATTATTATCCTCTAAGTCTGCAATTTGTCTTTCAGTGTTATCTAAGACATTATTGCATTGATCTTCAAAAGTGTGAAGTTTACTGCACACGACTCTCATTTTCCCAATCAATTCTTTTCCCTTTTTAATCATTTGAAAATACGGGTCCATATTATAATACACAATTAGATCCCAAGATGAGACGACTATTTCAACGTCTCCCATAGGGTCCAAATACATTGAATTGGAACTGTTCATTTTTTCTATCGACCACTTCCCTTGTCTTCTGGCAGCTATGTCTGCATTTGATACTTGGCAAAATAACATAAGGAATAACATTATTGCCATGAGTCCTAGCTTGGGTATTTGAGGTCTACCGCGAGAATATCTAGTTTCCTTTGGGGGCATTTCTGAGTCTTTTTCTTCAGACTCAATTCCAGCTAATGGACAAATTTTAGTAATAGGTCGTTTAATTGACCCGTCTTGATGTTTTATAGTCACTACTCGTACTTTATCGTCTTTACCTTTATGTATTTCTTCTATTTTTCCCAAAGGCCATCTAGCTGGGTGGCAGTTTTCATCTTTTATTAACACAATCTGCCCTTTTTTAATATTCTTCATTCTTATTTTCCATTTATTCCTTTGTTGCAGAGTATGTAAATAATCTTCCTTCCATTTAATCCAGAATTCTCTTTTCATTTTCTGAATTAATTTCCACCTATCCAGATTCCCAATTCTTTCCTCTGTAATCGTTTCAATGGGGCCAAATATTGGCCTTCCAATAATAAAATGACCTGGTGTTAATATATCCAAGTCGTCAATATCATTTGAAGCTGTATGCAACGGCCGTGAATTCAGCACATTTTCAATTTGACAAAATAGGGTTGCCATTTCCTCATTGGCTAAATTATTGTCCCCAATCACTCTTTTTAAGTGATATTTTACTGATTTTACCCCAGCTTCCCAAATACTTCCAAAGTGAGGTCCTGCCGGGTGATAAAGAGCCACTCGATCTGTTCTATTTCTAATACTGGAACTACTTTAATATTGTCCTTAAGGGCTTTCTGGTATTCTTCGTCTAATTTGCGCAAAGCTCCCACAAAATTTGTTCCATTATCGGAAAAGATTTTTGCACATTTTCCTCTTCTTGAGAAAAATCTTCTAAGTGCAGCTAAAAAGGCATCTGCAGTTAGATCGCTGACCACTTCCAGATGAATAGCCTTTGTCACCATGCACACAAATAGGGCAATATATCCTTTATAAGATTTCTGCCCACGGTTTCTAGAACATCGGATATGGTAAGGTCCGGCGAAGTCTACTCCTGTATTTGTGAATGGGTGCGACATCGTTGTTCTGTGTTTCGGCAGATTTCCCATAATTTGTTCTGCGGTATTCTGCCGATACCTAGCACAGGTAACACACTCTCTAAGCTTTTGCTTTAAGCAATTCCTTAGCCCAAATATCCAAAACTTTCGTTGGATGAAGTTTCGCATCAAATTAATTCCACCGTGCAATGTTTCTCTATGTGCGTTTTTGATAATTAAAGATGTTAAGTGACATTTATTTAAAATCAAAGGGTGTTTTACCCCAAATTCTGCGCTGGAGTTTTGTAACCTACCTCCAACTCGCAGTAACCCATCTCTATCTAAAAATGGATTCAATCCTAATATTTTACTTTTTATTTCTATTTCTTTTTTATTAGTTAGGCAAGTTATTTCTGAACTGAATTGTATTGCTTGTTGTTTTTTCAGTATTAATATTCTGGCGATCTTAATCTCGTTGACCGTCAAATATGGAGGAAATTCTTTATTATTTTTGGTTTTAATTTGAATAAATCTTAATATATATGCAACAACTCTTTCTAGTTTGTGCATGCATGAGTATTTCTCTAATAAATCATTAATAATGTTAGCTTTATCGTTTATAAACGTTGTGCTAACAACTTTATTTTCTTCAATCTCCTCTTTTGGCCAATTTTCCTTAGATTTAGCCAACCATTGAGGTCCCTTCCACCAAATTTCAAAATCTTTCAGCTTATCTGCACTAATGCCCCTTGACGCTACATCTGCTGGATTGTCTTCAGATTTGACATGTCTCCATCTAATTTCTTTTACGTTTCTAATGTCGTCAGTTCGACGCCTGATAAATTTATCTTTATTATTTCCATTCTTTATCCATGCCAGAGTAATCGTAGAATCACTCCATGCATAACTTTCTGCTTCACTTCCAACTGCTTTTTTTACACGTTGAATTAATTTTGCTAGAAGATGAGCTGCACAAAGTTCTAACTTGGGAATAGTTTTCCGATTTTTCTTCGGATTTACTTTGCTTTTACTGGCTACTATAATTGAAGAACCATCTATCCTGGCATATACTACTGCAGCATAAGCTTTTTCGGATGCATCAGCAAACCCATGGATTTGCATCGGATTGCTGTGCTGAGAATTCAGCCATCTTGGTATCCGAATTCTCTCCAATTTTGTCAAATTATCTTTAAACGAATTCCATTCGCGAGTATCTTGATCTGACAGTTCTTCATCCCAATCTTTGTCTGATAGCCAAAGTTTTTGCATAAATAATTTACCAACAATTGTGACTGGAGACAGCCAGCCTAAGGGGTCATACATCTTGGCCAATATAGATAATACTGTTCTCTTGTTAACTTTCTTAATTGGTTCATAATGGAAGTTGAACCTGAACTCGTCTTTAACTGGCTCCCATTGAAGCCCTAATGTTTTGACGGATTTATTCTCCTCAATACTTAAAACCTTATTCTCTTCGTTATCTATAACGGCTTCTATAATTTCTGGGACATTTGTTATCCACTTTTTTAAGTTAAATCCAACATTTTCAAACTCCCGGGTAACTTCATCTACATGCCTTTTAGCATCCAATATGGAATCGGCACCTGTCATCAGGTCGTCCATATAAAAATCATTCTTTATGATTTCACATATTTTTACATTTTTGCAGTTATCTGCTATCGCAACCAACACCCTAGTAGCTAAGTAGGGTGCTGAAGCTGTACCGTACGTAACGGTTGTTAGCTTATACTCCTTCACTTTGTCGTTTGGAGTATCTCGCCAAATTATATGCAAATACTGTTGATCTTCTTCATCAACATTAATTTGCCGGTACATTTTTTCAATGTCCGCCGATACTACAAAAGGCCACTTACGCCATTTAACCATAATATCGAAGATATCTTTTTGGACTCTTGGTCCGACCCACATGATATCATTTAAACTCTTATTATTTGTAGTTTTTGCTGACGCATCAAAAACCACTCTGAGTTTTGTCGTTAGACTGGAATCTCTTATGACTCCTTGATGGGGTAAATAATATTTCCCCTCTTTTTGGACTCTACCATGTGTCCTAAATTTTTATATTCATGCATGAATTTTTGATAATTTTCTTTTAATTTTATATTTTTGCTTAGTTTTCTTTCTAAGCTGTAAAATCGCGCCATGGCTTGTGCCTTTGAATCACCTAGATCCTTTTCTTTTTTAAAAGGTATTTTAACTACATACCTTCCATTCTCATCTCTCCTAGTGGTTTCCAAGAAATGCTTCTCACAAATCTCTTCTTCCACGTCATTGTCTTCGGTTTCCATTTCCCAGAAACGTTCTAAATCGCCAACTTCAATTGTTGTCGCCACGATCAATTTGTCACCTTTTGACTTGGTGCAACCGGATATGATCCAACCGAACTCTGTATTTTGACCAAGTAGTCCATCTATTTTAACTACTCCGTCTTTTACAATATGGGTATATAAATCTACCCCGATTATTACATCTACCCTACTTGGTTTATTAAAGTCAGGGTCTGCCAGCACATAATCTTTCCATTGAGATTTGTCAATATTGAAAGACTTTATTGGTAACGCTTTCATTAGTTTTGGGAGAATAATAGCTTCTATATTAAGCGGTTTTCTATGAGTTTTTACCGACAAAGTAACTTTATATTTTGAGGTGCAAGAGTCTGTCGATGACACGCCACTTACTTCGGTGTTTACTCTTTTTCGCGCCAGGTTTAAAATTTGCGCTGCTTCTTCGGAAATTATGGTACATTGCGACCCACAATCAATAAGAGCTCTAAAGTTTTCATAGCCACCATTCACCGCTCTTACTTTTATAAGTGCGGTGGCTAAAAACGCTTGTTTTTTTGTCAAACAAGTGTTAACAGTTTCCTTTTTCTCATAAGGAAGATGAAGCATCGTATGATGATACGGTTTTTTGCAAATTCCACACAATATTTCTGAAGAACATTTTTTATACTTATCATGCCTACAGCACCTTTTGCATAGGCGCTCTTTTTGTATAAATTGGCTTCTTTCTGTCTCCGTCATTCTCTTAAACTTATAGCAGTACAATATGGAGTGGCTTGCTGATTTGCATAACACACAATTTTCCTTATTGCTGCTATGTTGCACTACTTTTTTTAATGGTTTTTTCTCTTCATCCTGGGAAGAATAAAGAGAATTGTACCGTTGCTCTAAGAATTCCATAACATCTGGTAATGTTTGAATTTCTTTAGACCGTTTAATATGAGTTTCATATAACTGCAAGGTATTTCTACTAAACTTTCTCAAAATTATGTGCGCGAAAATCACATCAACTTCCTCTGTCAAATGTGACTTTAATTTAATAAGATGGATAGACTCATTAATAGAGTCAGAAAACATCTTTATTTGTTTTGCAGAATCGTTATCTAGCATTGGTAGATCTAGTATACGATTTAGCTGATCCGAAAATATTTTTCTTTTATTTTCGTACCGCTTGTTTAATAAATCCCAAGCGGCATTATAATTTTCTGCAGGACCTGTTAATAGGTGGGCCACCATTGTCCTTGCTTCACCTTTTAGCGCGAGTTTTAAATAATTAAACTTCAAAGATGTTTTCATATCATCTCTGTTATGGATTATGTCACAGTACAACTGTAAAAATCCGTCCCACTCTTTTTCTTCTCCAGAGAATGTGGGTACCTTTGCTTTTGGTAGAACGGGAAAATCATCGTCTTCTCTTTTATTTGCTGTCCCATTACTAATGTTACCATTTGCATTACTTATGGCCTGCACCCTATCATCTAAGGTGTCTAATATACCCTGAATTTCGAATTCTAACTCGAAGATCTGCTCGTCAACGCTGGGATTTGTAGCATAAGTCTTATAGTAATCCTCAACCTTCTGATTAAGTCTATTCGAGAGGAATTCTATGGTACTTTTCCTGCGCTGGCATTCAAGCAAGCCAGCCTGATCTACTCTCCTAGTAGTTTCTTCTATACAAGCTCTCAGCTGGTCTATATATTTGTCGAATTCCTCAACAATTTTTTCAAGACTATCGCTTATTCTTGGCTCTGTATCTCTCTTCAAAGTTCCAGTCCCTACTGGTCCTAACTTTGCCATTTCTACTTTCCTTTTTGATAAGGCTCCAGTAGATTTTAATAGATCATACCTATTCTGTATGTCCTGAATGTTTTTTACAATTTTTTCAAATTGATTTTTCGTAAAGTAGTCATGATCGACTACACCATAGGTTACTAAAGTAGCATGATTAGCTGTAACCTCATTTTTTAGCTCTCCTAGCCTTTGGATTACGTCACTGGTCAAATGACCAGCCTCAATCCTTCTTATCTCAGCTACTATTGCTGACTGTGCCTCCAACAACTGAATAATTTTTTCCGACAACATCTTGTACTTAATTAAGTTAAAATGGTTTTAAAAATAAAATACGAGTATATCTGACTTAGCTGATGAATCTTCTTCTGCTGTTGCTGTTACTACTGCCGCTGCCGTCTTTTGTAGTTGCTAATGTCGCTGCTGCTGTAGTTGACGCTGCTGCAGTAGTTTCTGTCGCCGCTTCTGAAGTCGCTGTTGACGCTGTTGTTGTTTCCGCTTCTGACGTCGCTGTTGTTGTAGTTGACGCTGCTGCTGTAGTTGACGCTGCTATAGTTGCCGCTGCTATAGTTGCTGCTGCTGTAGTTATTGAAGCTGTTGTTGATGCAATAGTCAATACTGCTTGTTGGCACTGGCGTCGTCACACACAGTTTTTCAGTCACAGTCACTCTTTTAAAAAAAAATCTTTTTATTTGATTTTTTGGCTGCTTGGTTTTTCTTTCCAATTTGCTAACCCCCACTTCACTTTGTACTTTTGATGTTGCTGGATTTTATTTTCACTTTCGATGTTTCGGCCTCGAACACGCCCCCGTCGCGTATTTATTTACACGACTACAATATAAATTATATTGTAAGAATTCAAAAATACTGCCTGTATAGCACGTATTTTATCGAATTTATTTGAAACTTCTGTTTCATTAATTTTTTATACTCGGTTTCTTACTACAAAAGGGAAACCCGAGTTTATTATTTCGCAACTTTTGGAGCTACAGTGGTACCAGACAGTGGTGCTGCAGTCTTTAAGGAGCTGGTTTAACTCCGTGCTCTTACCACAGGGGGGAAACAACGGAGAGTCTCGAAGGACCAAAATGTTAAGACCTTAAGAAAAGTCTAGACATTTGCGAGTTGAGTTGTAAATTCAAACTAAATTTTATTCTTAAAATCAGAGCCTTATATCAGTTTACAAACAATGTATGTGGTACAATTGATATTCTATTCTTATCGCTAGACCCATGGAACGGCTACAGTTACCGTGGGGGTTGTTTGAGTGCATGCAACTCATTGCATACAACATTGATGCTTAGCTCTACATTTGATCAGTGGGATCTCCACTTGTGTGTTGCTTGTCGCGTATTTATTACCACACATCTTTGCCCTTTCTTTCAAACGGTCGTAAATTATCGATTTTATGTACTACTACATTTAAATTTAGAAATATATAGATTGTGTACAGAATCTTTTCTTAATGTACTCGTACATCGACATGTTCATGTTTCAAAACTTGAACCATACCGGTCCCGGTGGCAGGGCGGTGCGGAGCAGGGTATTTTTTTTCAACAACCACGAGGGGCCGAATAAGGGGGAGGGGGGGGTCTTTTCTCCGCGGAAGGACACCCGCCCGGTCCAACCCCGACCGCTTTTACAAGCTGTCCGATGGTGCCAATCGATTCCAGCCAAAAAAATGTGGTGTGCCAAAAGCGCTCCGCGCCGCCCTCCGTGCGACGACTCCCCGCTATGCCATAATTGTTCCAACACTGGAGCCCGGCCTCACACCCTTTCGCCTCCTTCCCCCCCCTCCCCCAAAATGGGGGCTTCGACATCCGCCCAAACCCCCAGCTCGGGTTCCAATTCAGCCCAACGTACAGAGCTATTTCTCCTCCAGCACAAGTACTGTCCTTCTGGGCACAGCACTCATTAATATTTGCCACCTGGGGACCAATCGTGCCCGCGCTGTGATCGACTCAGGCTCCGAAACGACGTTCATCACTGAACGCCTCTTTAACATCATTAAGACCGTTCGAAGCTATCCAGGCTCAAGTCGCGGTTTCAAACTAAACTGTAGCGGCTAAGGCGTAAAAGCGTTGCTACTTCATGATCGGGCCGCCCAGGCCGGGCCTTCAAGATCGAGGCCACGGGATATGTCAGCCTCAGTTAGCAGAACCTTCATTCATATCCGATACCGCAGCTTCTTGGATAACCTTCCAAACCTCCAATTGGCAGACCTTCCTTCCACCGAAGCTCGCAGATTGATGTGCTGTAGGCGCTGATATCCTTCCTTCTATCCTGTTAAGCGGCTTCCAGTCTGCCATTTGCGGCTCGCTGCTGGGACAAGAGACCATCTTCGGATGGGTCCCATCCGGTCCGGTACAGCTGACTCGGCTCGACGGTTTCCGCCTTCACCACGAAGCCAATTCGGATGTCCGACCTCGAAAAACTTCCCAACAAATTCCGGGGGGGGGGGGGCCTTCGGGGAGACCGACGAGCGAGTCCGATTCAAAAAGGAGAAAACTTCCCCAGACCACTAAACGAACCCCGATGGGAGATACGTTGTTACTTCCCTTGCGTCCAGAAAGGAAATCGAGCCAGGACCACTAAAGAAGCGCGACCACGGCCAACGAGCAGCGGCTGCAGCGGAACTTGCCGCTCAAGAAGCAGTACGACTCCGTCATTCAGGAATATTTAGAGCTCGGGCACATGACAGCGGTAACACCTAGTCATGATTCCGGCCATTTCTACCTGCCACATCACGCCGTGTTTAAACCCGACAGCACCACAACCAAATTGCGCGTAGTCTTCAACGCCTCCAGCCCGTCTTCCAACGGGAAAAGCCTCAACGACACGTTGCATGCTGGGCCAGTCCTTCAGTCTGACTTGACCATGCAAATCTTGAGGTGGCGAGTCTTCCGCTATGTCTTCAATGCCGACATCAGCAAGATGTACAGCCAGATCCAAGTGTCTTCCCAACACACGCCCTATCAGCGAATACTCTTTCGCGACCATAATGGGGACGTGTGTGACTACGAGCATGCCACTGTCACCTTCGGAGTCAACTGCGCACCGTACCTCGCCCTCCGCGTCCTCAAGCAACTCGCACAAGAGGTGCGCCCAGAGTTGCCAATGGCAAGCGACATCCTGGAGAGCTACATGTACGTGGACGACGTGCTCGCTGGTGCTCACTCTCAGTCTCAGGCAATTTCCGCCATTGCTGAACTACGCGAAGCACTCGACTCTGCAGGGTTTCCGCTCCAAAAGTGGACAGCTAACCATAAGGGCGTCCTGCGCGACATTCCAGTCGACCACTTACTCCGCGCTGACTTCCTAGAGCTGGAAGAGAGCAGCATCGCTAAGACGTTGGGAATCCGATGGAAAGCCAGTGCCGACGAGTTGCAATGTGCTGTCCCAGATCGCGCAGCTCTTTGATCCAGCGGGATGGCTTGCCCCCTTCGTCGTCCAAGCGAAAATATTTATGCAGGAGATTTGGTTGAGAGAGTTAGGATGGGATGACGTCCTTCCTAACGATCTGTCTCAAGCCTGGGAGACATTCCTGAACAGCTTTCCGGCCATCCAAGGGATCCGCATTCCGCGGTGGTTACACGTCTGTCCGATGGCCAAGGTACAGATTCATGGGTTCTGCGACGCGTCTCAACGTGCCTATGGGGCAGCGATCTACGTCCGAGTTGAGCGTCCGCAGGGCATTGTGTGTACCCTTCACAGCCAAAACCCGCGTTGCCCCCGTGAAAACAGTCTCGTTGCCTCGACTCGAGCTGTGCGGAGCTGTCCTTCTGACAGAACTCTCCGTGGCCATCCTTCCTCAAATGCCGCTCGACGCCAGCCAGGTGTACTTTTGGACCGATTCCACTATTGTGTTGGCCTGGTTGAACAGGCCGGCATGTGATTGGACCACTTTTGTAGGGGAATCGAGTCGCCAAAATCACTCGCTGTTGGCCCCGCGAACGATGGAGCCACGTCCGATCCGAGGGACAACCCGGCCGACCTCGCCAGTCGAGGGCTCGGACCCACTGAACTGGTCGGCAATGACATGTGGTGGCATGGCCCTGCGTGGCTGCGTGGTCCGCAGTCGGAGTGGCCTTGTCCACGAGGCTCAATCCTTGAGACCGACTTGGAGAAACGAGCCGTCAAGGTTCACCACGCCACTGACACCGCCTCGGACATTCTCAGCAGATTTTCCGAATGCGGACGCGCTCTGCGCGTGATCGCCTACGTTCGGCGGTTCGGCCAGCGCGTCAGAGGGCAAGCAACGCCAGTCCACGTATCCACAGAGCTAGACAATAAAGAGGTCGCTGCAGCTCTCCAAGCTGTCCCCATCACGACCCAACGCTTCCATTATTCGGCGGAGCATCGCTGTCTTGTAAACAAGCAGCCACTTCCGACTACGAGCTCTCTTCAGAACCTCAATCCGTTCCTGGACCAGAACGGAGTCATGCGGGCATGTGGCCGGGTCCGAGCCTCGGCATCCATGACCTACAACGAGCGGCATCCAATCCTGTTGCCACCCGCATGCCTCCTGGTTCGCCTGCTGGTTCGATTCACCCATCACGTATCCCTACATGGTGGGAACCAGCTGGTCATCCGCCTTCTCCGGGCAACATACTGGATCCCTCGACTACGTCACGTCGTGAGGGCAGTAATCCACTCCTGTAAGGTCTGCGTCATCCAACGCAAGCGACTCCAAACCCAATTAATGGGCGACCTTCCTTCCTCACGAGTTACATTTTCGCGGCCGTTCACATACACCGGAGTCGACTTCGCCGGGCCGTTCGACGTGAAAGTTTCACAGGACGCGCCTGTCGCATCTCCAAGGGCATGTGTGCGTTTTTCGCTTGTTTTACAACAAAGGCCATCCATTTGGAGGCCACGTCCGACTTGTCCACCGACACTTTCCTAGCCCCCTTCGCCCGGTTCGCGAGACGAGGCTGTCCCCACGAAGTCCACTCCGACAACGGGAGGAATTTTGTCGGCGCATCCCGCTCTCTGGCTGTGGACCTTCTCGAGGCCCTCCGCACTCGGACCTCCGCGGTGTACAGCCAGCAGGGGCTAACGTGGCGATTCATCCCTCCAGGGGCCCCACATATTGGGGGCTTATGGGAAGCGGGTGTGAAGAGCTTCAAGGCTCTTTTCCAACGGTCGATGTGTACTTCCAAATACACATTAGAGGAGTTCATGACCTTTCTCTCCAAGATTGAGGCATGCCTTAACTCGCGACCAATCGCTCCAATGCCTGAGGACCCAACGGACCCGTTGGCTTTGAGCCCAGGTCATTTTCTGATTGGTGGGCCGCTACTATCCGTGGCAGAGCCCGAAATTCAGGCGAGCGCCTCCTTCATCCTAAACCGCTGGCAACACCTCAAGGCTCTCAACCAGCAATTTTGTTCGCGCTGGAAGACAGAGTACCTGCGAGAGTTGCACAAGCGCAACAAATGGCAGCATCCGACAAGAGACCTCGAGGTTGGAGACCTCGTAGTGATCAATGAGGAAAACATCCCCTCTCACGAATGGCGTCTCGGCCGTGTTCAGAGCACGTATCCGGGACCCGATGAAAAGGTTCGCGTGGTAGACTTACTCACCGCCCGCGGCCTTATCAAGCGACCGATCACGAAGGTGGTTCTGCTGCCTATGGATTCGAAGTCCCTTCCACCTACCCTCGCGTAGGCTCCGATCCCTAAGAATCCGCTTAATCCAGCAATAGTATCCGTAGTTCCTAAGCAGTTCCGAAAGCTCCCTTTTCGAATCGTTGACAATCCGTGCCAACACTGTACTAATCCTTCCTTGACTCTTTTCTTCCATCACAGTCATCTTCCGGAGCATAGCCATGGCACCTAAACATTCCGCGCAGTCCCGGGCAAGCCGCAAAGCCGATAGCACACCGGCACGAGGTAGGAGTGCCTCGTTCAAGTGCCGAGTGTGCCCAGGAGTCCACCCGTTGAAGAGTTGCGAACATTCCTGCGCATGAGCGGCGAGAAGAGGCTACGAGCAGTGTTGTTGCACAAATACTGCTCGAACTTCCTGGCTCACGCCCACTCGGGCAAGGACTGCCGCAGTGGAGACAAGTGCAGGACGTGCGCTAAGAACCACCACACCCTGCTCCACCTTCCAGGACCGAGGCGCCCCGTCGGCTCCTCTTCGACATCGACGTCTCCACCTACAACCTCCCGCGCAGAGCGACGCCCTCGTCGTCCGGTCAGCCGCCCTGTCCTCGGGGATCCGGCCCCGACAGTGCACTCCTTGCTCCAGCACCGGAGCATTAACGTCCTTCCGAAGGCACGGGTGGTCCTCGCGGTGCAACAGAGGACGCACAGCATGGTCGCCCTCATCGATCCCTGTACGCCGGTCAGCTGCATAGGCGCCGATGTGGCTCAGGAATTGAAGCTGCCAACCACCTGCATCGGGGATGAGAGAGTGTGCACCGCCATAATCCGGGCTAAGACGGAAGGACTCCAGTGGGAGGCCGTCTTCAAAATCGAGCCCCGTCTCCGCGTCCGCACCCCGATCCGTCCACTGAGTGACACTGTCCGGGCTCGCTTCGATGATCTGAAGCTGGCCAATACGGAGTTCCACAAGCCGGCGACCATTTCGCTCGTCTTGGGAGCAGATGTATATCCGAAGGTCATCCAGCCGGGCTTCCTCGCCTGCGAAGACGGCCTCCCCGTGGCCCAAAGCACGGTGTTTGGGTGGATTGTGCCTGGTGCGTGCACGCAGACTTAAAAACTCTTTGCAATCCTGCAAGGGGGAGAATGCTCAGAGTGGGGACGGCGCTGGCGGGGCAACCGCTCTGTGGGCATTCCAGTCACATCTCAGTGTTAGCACTCCAGCTACGCAAGCGGCTGCCCTCGCTTTCGCCCTCATACTTAAGAGCATTTTTCCCCCCGGCGACGCTCTCTTCATTCTTAAATTCACCACGGGCACGCTCCCGCCCACGATCACGCTCCCGCTCTCGCTGCCGACAGCCCTCGGCAGCTTGAGCGCAACTTCCATCTACGTGCGCTCCCGCTCCGCTCTCGCTCCCAGCAGCCCTCAGCAGCTGAGCGTAACTTCAACACATTCGTTTCCTTCATCCTAAGCGACACGGGTTACCTTCGCACACGTGTACTCCTTGTACAAACCCATATATACCAATAAATTAATTGAACACTGACGACCCCGGCTTTCTTTTGGATTCTGACTTGGACTTTTCTTGGGATTCTCGACCTGGGAATTTTACGACGCCCCTTGGCTCAAATACATTATGACAGGACTTCGGAACATTTTTGAGTGTGAACTGTGCTAGAAATCTTTAGAGTCAACGGAGGTCCGTATGAAAATTTTTTTGGGTCCTCCGAAACAAATTAAGTGTGACAGATGCTCTAAATCGTCGAAATGCCTTCGAAATCATAATGGCAAAGCCTCTAAGACAACTAACTACCAAGGTTAGTCAACGTCAGGATCCGCAAAACGTCCAAGAATTGATACTACAATGGTAAATATTGTTTGTTCAATATTTGGACAGAGCTATCCTCCCTCTAGAAATGCGCCACATTATGTCTGAAAAGCATAAGAATGCAACAGCAGTACAACTAGAGAACAATAACGATATCATCATAATTTCATCAGGGTCGAAATTCCCATTAAAGTCTTATCGTAATCAATCTAATAAAAGTGGTCAGATTGATTTAAAAGAATTTATTAATGATTGCAAGAAGGATATAACCAAATTAATGGGTTAGTGTATGAGTGAGTACAGAACAGCACAGTTCAATTTAAAAGTATATGGACTATATGTAAAACAAATTGATGATGAAACCTTAACGGAAACCATAAAGAATTTCCTAACTCCATACAAGAGTATTTATGAACATGAGTTAATTGACGAGTACCTAAATAATGCTCTTGAACACTTAATAACTCAGAGCAGTGAGTTCCAAGAGAAGGTATCAGGTTGGGCGATAAAAAGTCTTAAATATTTTGAGCTAACCATAATTAAATTGGAACATATACCTGCAAATAGGTACATAGAAGCACCCAAAAAAGTAAAGTCACCCTTGGGAGTGTGATGATAGGTGTTCTGATAAAGTGTGATATACTGGTACGTTCGTTCATAAGAAAATGGTTAGGACTTCCTATGGACGTGTCAACTGCATTCTTCTATGCTCCTCACACGTGTGGGGGTCTCGGGGTGCCTTCAGTTCGTTATTTAGCTCCAATGCTACGTATGAAAAGATTGAGCGGTATTAAGTGGCCACATCTCGTACAATCCGAGGCGGCCAGCTCATTTTTGGAAGACGAACTGAATAAAGCCCGGGGCAGAACTCTGGCTGGAGAAATTAAGTTGACATCGAGGACAGCGATCGAAACGTACTGGGCGGACAAGTTGTATATGTCTGTTGACGGTAGCGGCCTACGTGACACGGCCAACACGGGTGGGTGTTTCAGCCCACGCGTTTGCTAACAGGTAAAGACTACAATGTCAATACTAGCATATAAAAGACACTTAGAAACTACACTTCTAATACCAGCCAACAAAAAATCGGCTCGAGAAAAATTAGCAATCCCTTCAAGCTATCGACAGGTGGACATAAGACAAGATATCATTCATTATGAAGGCGTTAGACTCGATTTTACTGGGATTGAGTTTCCAATAACAAACAAAGGTATAAAACGATTCGAAACACTCAATGGGAATATCAGCATCAATATATATGAAATCGATGATAATGGAAAAAACGTTATAGGACCTACCGTGAGAACTAAAAAGATTCGTACTCAACACATAAACTTACTAGTGATGTTGAAATGATGCATTATGCCTATATAACGTGCATGAAGAAGTTATGCTATTCCCAACGTAGTAGATCCCGTTCTGCTGCATATTTTTGCGAAAATTGTTTGCAATTTTATAGTAGTACAAATACTATCCATGACAGTAAGGAGTGTGGTAAAGATGCTGCTCTATATCCAGAACCCAATACCAAAACGGTATTTAAAAGTTTATCGAAAAAACTATCACCACCAGTTGTAATTTATGCTGACATCGAGGCTGTTTTGGAAAATTTCCATAGAAATCTAAATGATCCCTCCAAATCATCGACTACTATGGCGCAGAGGCATACAGCATGTGCAGTGTCATTTTATGTTGCACATAAAATACAATCCTCATCTAAATGATGTGGACCTATGAAGGTAAATTTAATCAAAATTTTTGTAAACTCTTAAACATTACGATTTCATTATTTCAGGACCTGATTGTATTGAAAAATTTTGCCAAGTGCTTCGGGCTGAAACTGAGAGTCTTTGTGAGATGTATTGGGAAATCAACTAAAAACCAATCTACGAATTCAACATTTGGGATGAGGATTATCAGGAACACGAAGTATGCTATGCCTGCGAGGGGAGCAAATTTCGGTTGATGATCGTGAGAAATTCTTTAATCAATTCACGGGTCGGTATGTGGGACCTATCCATAAGGCGTGTAAACAAACATTTAGATTAAGCGATCCCTTTTTCCCCGTAGTTTGTCACAACTTGTCTCGTTATGGTATACATTTATTTGTCACATCAATAAAAGATGAACTAAAACCCATTCCTTGCAATAAAGAGCTATATATATTGCTTTAACTCAAATTTGTAAAATCGATTCATATCAACATCAATACAAAATAAAATACATAGATTCAAACAGGTTTTTAAATTCAAGCTTAGAAAAACTAGCTAGCTATATGGATATATCAAATTTTGAAAACCAAATATCAGTATGTTGTATGTCTAACCGAGGAGCAATACATAATAAATCGGAAAGTTTCTGATGTTCAGTTCTCGATGGAAATTCAAGAAAGACAAAAGCGTTCAAGATGATTGTGCCTACGGTCCGTGTATTCTTTTTAACCGTTTTGGTGTTAGTGTGTGGTGTAAATTCCGCTCCTGTGAGATATATCATAGAGTGTGAAGTATCAAATTCTACAAAAGTGCTGGAAGATCTCCAATTTATAAAACAGCTCAATTTTCCAGGATGGTGATAATGCTATAACCAACACCCCTCAAACTGAACGAGAAAGAATACAGCTTGAAGCAACAGCAACAACAACTTCAACCATCACAAGCCCCCCAGAAGCGGATGCGGAATCAACTACAACTAAAACCACCCCAGAAGTGAAAGCGGAATCAATAACCAGCAACCTCAACCTCACCCAGCAAGCAAATCTCTTCGGGATATATACTAATGAGGATGGGGATGAATTTGATGATGATAATAGCGAAAATAGCGTAAGTTGTATTCCTTTAAAAGGAACATAACTCTGAAAAATCAGTCGAGAAAATCAGTTTTAAAAATAAACTGTTTTGAATTTGCGAAAAGATAAGCCCTGAATCCTTGAAGAGAGATAGAGAGCTAGTGATGGGAAACTTAGGGAAAGGTTGTATGAAAGTGTTAGTCGCATTAAAGCGAGAAATAGTATGAATCGTCAAATCGATTCATACATCAGTGAGATACAAAGCGATCAGGCTCAGGTTCTAAATGATTCCTATCTGAATAATAAGCGATTGACGGAAAATTGCTTGATGAGCATTTGAAGACAATAGAAGAGTCGGACGGAGATCCTGAGGAATTTTACTAGATTCCGGTTTAAATGATTATAAATCAAAAACTCAATGTTAAAGTTGAATAACTTAGTGAGAGGGGTTAAAAAAATTCTTGTTTACAGCTCCTTTCATATAGCAAAAGAAGAAGCAGCCATGGATGATGAAACTAGTTGTAGAAGGTAAGCAAAAAAGTAATTTTTTTTCAAACCTGATATTAATATTTTCTTTTCTTTATTTCTTTTTATTCCAGGCGGGGTTGATAACTACATTCAAGCTATTAAACTTGAAAGTGAAAATTCATCCGATGAGGCATTAGCTGATTATTATTAATTATTATTATTATTAATTATTAATTAATTATTATATTAAGGGTAGCCTTAACAATTATAAGAAAAAAATACCTTTAAGCATTTTGTTATTTCAGTAATTGAAAAATTTCAATTGATCGAAATAATACAGTTATATTCTTTATTCATAAAACTTATATATATAATAACAAATTTTGATACTAATACAATTGTAATAACAATAAAAATAATCATGCAATTATTTATACAATTTAAAGTTACAGTTCAATTCGATGTAAATCATTAAAATGTTTTGTTTATATTAAAATTTAACTTTTGTGTTGCTTTTTATTTTCTTTAACTCCTGGTTAGCGAATGCAATCATCCATTCGGATGTATTCTTTTCATTTTTACACGATTCTAGTTCGAGGTTTGTTCACGAGCCCGACCAGATCCTCTATTTTTAAATCATATGAGTCATGCTCATATAATAGCTATTCACAGCTACAAGCCTTCTTATAAACTAGTGGATTCTAAACGAAGATGGATGACCTAGAAATTATTTTTATAAACTCGCAACCTGAGACAACCATAGATCTGGACTCCCAACCCGACTCCGTGGACCTTTCGCTGATATTCGGAATCAAAACGCAAGAATATATAGCGCAATGGAACGTCTTAAGTGATATTGTATGGGATGATGATCTCGATGACCTAATGGATCATGACGACGGGGAGAGAAAACGATTCGAGCTTTAGGATGGAATGACAGTAGCAGCGTAGTCTCTCTGATTTTCCTGTGCTATTCATACAAATCATTTGATATGATAGCTAGCTCTCGGCTCAACCCGGAGAGAGCCGACTGCCCTGCCGAAGCTAGGGGGTGTCGTTGGTAAGCGTATGTCCCCAAATCGAGTGTAGGTTGATTTGACTTCACTGGATTGTTGTGCTGATGGTACTGATGCTTATTTCTTGTGCGAGCAGTGCATCCAGGTGACAGTGAGAGCAAGCCAGTTCCTTCCAGTTGTATAGTTGACGGAGACCCGTTGCAAACTGCCTGAAGTCTCATTGTAGAGTGTGTTGCAAAATCCATTTATTTGCTTCCTGTGTCTTGTACCACACCATGTCCGCCTTCGTGTGTGTGACTTCACATAAAGGTGCCGTTTTATTGTTAAACAACTGAAACTCACAGCGATTGTCGACATTGAAGACTGTTTGATGATCAAAACAGATGTATTCTGTTGAGTAGTTTAAAGCAGCGTCGAAATTCTTCTGGAGTAAATCCCATGAATTGATCTCGGTGAGTGTTTTACAGTGATGATGGTTGTTTTGAGATTAAACAAGCTCCAACTTGTTGAATCCCAGACCGGAATTGGCATAATACAGAAAACTTCGAGCTAAACGTTGAAACTAACGGTAGTGTCACCTTGAAATGACGTGTGTGGCAGTCAGTGTTCCTTCGGCTCGCATGAGCCTGTATAATTGTATCACATTTTGTGTTGTGACAGGCAGCATTTGATCAGCTGGCAAGTGATTCCGGATTTGGTCTAGTTGCTCTCTTTAATTGCTCAGGAGATACTAGCGTTGGGCTTATTATCCGATGGTGAATGCCGATTAGTACATCAGATATGTCAGACTGCATACGTTGAAGACTCGTTGTCAGCAGAGTTAGTTGTGCTGTGAGCACTAGGTATGACTGAAGTAGATGAGCGCCGCGATATGTTCCTCTTTCTCGGCTGAGGGTTGCCACTTGTTGTTCCAATACCTTTTGGCGGTTGTCCATGGCTGACTTATCCTTCCTGATCACGTTCATTGTGGAGTCGACAATTGACGTTTGATTTCGTAGTAGATGTAGCAGAAAGTCTTCGTTGGTTTGTACCCTTTCGATTACTTTGGCCATTTTCTCAGCATATGTAGAGTCAAGTACACCGAATAGTTGGTGTGCCACGTTTCCTACTATATCCAGCGGTGATCTGCGTTGTCGAGGAGGCCTTCATTAGCATATTTCCTGTTTGTAGTTCTTTGTACAAATGTTGAAAGTGTTGAAATATGGAGTTGCACGCTGGAACATTTTTTAGTTCAGGGCACATGTGTCCTAGTTCGGACATTCCGGCTGACATGACTTGCATATCCTTCCAATATGGATCCAAGTCGTAGTATACAATCATGGTCCATTCGGAAGTGGTCATTCTTGAGGTTCCAAGTTTCTCATAGAATATTCCAGGCTTGTTTGCAAATTGCGTCACATTTATTGATTGTGAAAATGCTAATGGCAGCATGAGAAGTAATACTAACAATGTGGATGTTAGTGTAGGTAATGATAACCTTTTTCGCTGTAGTTGGTGGCTCCTCTATTTCCGCAATGTCTTGAATATCATTTTTGGAGCGTTTTGCGTTGAACGGAGTTTGAGCTTCTTCGAGTCTTCCGCCAACTCGGATGAGCTCATCCTGTCCTAGTAAGGGAGATAACGAAAATGATCGAACTCTTTTTTATCCACTGTTTTATGGCGTTTTAATTGTTTTAAATCCGCTGTGAACTCAACTTGTTGAATCGTTCGTAGGATCATAGTGCGAGCACGCCTTAGTTCTCCTGTGCAAAGTGTCGTTGTAGGTGCTCTATTAGTTTTGTAGCAGAAGCGAAACATGTACGCTAGCAATACGTTGTAGTTTGTTGAACGAGTTGCTATGTCTGCATGTGTATAACTCTTCTCCGAGAGAGCTAGATGCGATTGGCAAGCTGACATGCTTAGCCTTTCTCTCGAGATTGCTGGGCTCAATGATGGGTGGTTTTGTCCATTTATCTCCTGATCCGTGCAAGAATAATGGTCCGTATAGCCACAGCCTATGATCCCTTAGCTTGCTTGCTAGGATTCCTCTTGAAAGGACATCTGCTGCGTTGTTGGCTGATGACACATGACGCCATTGTAATTGGTTAGTCAATGCCTGGAATTTGGCGATTCGATTTGCCACGAAGGTGTGGTATGTGGACGCCGATGCGTTAATCCAGGACAGTACAACGGTGGAATCAGTCCAGAAGCTTCCTGGTACTGTTTCAAGGTTCATATGGAGATCCCTTCTAACTCGATTGGTGAGTTCGGCACCTAACACTGCAGCGCACAGTTCTAGACGTGGTAGAGATTGTTTGGCGGTGGGTGCTACTCGAGACTTTGGAGCATAATAGTCGTACAGAGACTTGATTGTTTTTGTAGGTGGCTCATCGTACACTGCCGCACCATAGGCTCGTTCTGATGCGTCTACAAAGGTATGTAGATCCTGGGTGACTGGCACTTTTCCATCATATACGTGCCGGGGAATCTCCATTGAGTTTAATGATTGTAGGTCCTCCCGGTACTCCATCCATTCGTTTTGGAGTTGTAATGGTAGTTCATCGTCCCAATCGAGTTTAATCTCCCACAGCTGTTGCATAAATATTTTTGCCTTGACTATCACTGGGGCAAAGAGACCCAGGGGTCAAAGATTTGGGCCAACTCTGAGCACACGACCCTTTTGGTGATGCGTGTTGCATGGCTTTTGTGGTTCGTCCTCGCAGGTGGTCTTGTTTTGGCATCCAATGAGACCCAGCGTTTTAACGCTGTATTGCTCTAATGTTTCACCTAGTTTGACGTCGTTGACAATGTCCTCTTTAGGGATTCCTTGCAAGAGCTGGTCGTTGTTGGAGCACCATTTACGAAGTTTAAGGCCGAATGGTAGCAATATTTTATTAAGTTCTTGTTGTATCGCTTCCTGAATAGTATCCGCGCCAGTGAGACAGTCGAAATCGTTCTTCAATGCGTCAGATCCAATAGGTAATCTGTTTTGGCTCCGGGTTGCCAAATGATCCAGATATTTCGTTGCCAGGAATGGAGCAGATGTGGTCCCATATGTGACTGTTTTTAAGCGATAGTACCTGATATCTTCATATGGATTGTTTCTCCAGACTATCATCTGATGAAATTGATCCTCGGGATTTATCCACACTTGTCGGTACATTTTCTCGATGTCCGCTGTGAATACGTACTTATGTATACGAAAACGTAGTAGAATTGACATAAGTTCACTCTGAACTGTGGGTCCGGCATGCAGAATGTCGTTTAGAGACCTTCCACTTGTTGATTTACATGATGCATCAAACACGACCCGTAACTTTGTGCTGGTGCTTTCAGGTTTGAGTACACAGTGGTGTGGTATGAAGTAGTGTCTCTCCGGTACCTGAGTTGCTGGGACCATCTTCATGTGTCCAAGTCCCTTCATATTCATTCATGAATTCCACATAGCCTTTCCAGGTTTCTGGTGAAATCCGTCGCTCTAATGCCAGGAATCTTTTCGTTGCAGTTTCCAAAGACCCCCAGGGCTGAAGAGTGTTCGGAAAATGGGAGTTTTACTATCAACCTTCCATCCGATGCTGTTTGTAAGTTCTCTATAAAGTGAGCTTCGCAATGTGCTTCGATTGGTGCGTGGTTTTTCTTCCCGTCTCTGGGTTGTCCAGAGTCCAGAATTTTTCCATTAGCTCGTTGAGTCCAATTGCACAAATGGATGCTGAGTTGGGTGCAGACCTGATTTTTCCTGCCACAATCCATCCCAATTTTGTATTTTGCAGCAACGGGCCTCCTGAATTTGGTTGTTTTTGGTCTGGGAGTAGTAGCGAATAATAGTGCTCTGCTCCGATAAGCATGTCGATCTTTCCCGGTTTATAGAAATCCGGATTCGCCAGTGGGCAATTGGTTGGTATGTTCAAGTTTATTTCATCGAGTGCCTGCGCTGGTCGATCAGCAATTATTTGAGGTAGTACGAATGCTTCAATTCTTTGCGTAAATCCGCCGTAAGGGATTTTATTAGAACATTTACTCGTGCTCTGTTGGTCTTTGACTGACCTCCAATTCCTTCGATGCGTAATGTTGTATCATTAATTTTTACTGACAACATTGATGCCATTCGCTCAGAGATCAGGTTGATCTGTGATCCTGAATCCAGCAGGGCTCTGAAATTGGCTCTCTGTCCATTGTTTGCTTCTTACTGCTACTTTTTGCTGTGGCTAATAGGTTGTAGTTACTGTTACTTGCTGCGCCAACCGTCGGAGCTCTTGGTTCTGTACTTACGTACGATGGTATGTCCAAGTGGAGCAGTGTATTGTGTTTTTGTCGCACTTGAAACATGTCCGACCTGGACATGCATTTGTTTTGTGAGTTTGTTTTAAAACAGTTGACACACAATTTCTGCTTTTGGACCTAGTTTAGTCGTTCTGATGGTGATTTGGAGCGAAACTCATCGCATCCGTATAGCCAATGGCTTGCCTTCTTGCAGAATGAGCAGAGAGGCGACTTCGATTTTCCAGTGTTTACGGTTGCACATGTTGTGCCTTTTGGCTCTTTCCTTGACATTTGTGTCCTTTTGCCTGTTCCTAGAACTCGAACTCTTTGTTCTAGGAACTGAAGCATTGTGTCCAAGGCCTGTATTTCCTTGGAGCTTCCCAAAGATTGCTCGTACAAGGCTCTGTTAGTGACATCCAGCTTATTTTTGATGACGGCAATCAATATTGATCCCATGTGGATATATTGATGCCCAACCTTTAGGGGATGCCAGGGATTCAATAGTTGTAACGTACAACTCTTTTAATGACTTGGAGTCGTCAATAACTGTATTATAATTCAGAAAGCGGTTCAATACCGTGCTAGCGACGTCTCTGGGATTGTTGTATGTATCAATCAGAATTTCCCAGGCGCTCAGATAGTTTTCTTCCTTTAGATCGATAAGTCGGATCAATCTTTCTGCCTCTCCTGTTACGGTTGTTTTCAGATACCACATCTTCCGAACTGTGGGCATGTTTGTTTCATGTATCATACATGAAAACAGGTCATAGAACTGGGACCATTTCAGTATGTCCCCATCAAACTTGGGAATGTTGATGCGTGGAAGCTGTACTGACATTATTGTTTGATGTGGCTGGTTTTGACAATGCTATTTGTACATCTTTTTCCAGGGTCAGGTAGGCTTCCATGTTGTATCCTCCTTCTTCTGGGTTCTCATATTCCTCGTGGATAGTAAATGGACTTCTTGTGCTTGAGTCCATAGTGATTTTATCAAATCACTTGATGTTCGTCCTCCCGCCTCTGAGAATTGTCTCAGAGTACGTTTTATGGACTCTACTATTGCCTTTTGTTGGCGACATAGTGACGGCAATTTGCTGTAAGCATCCGTGAATTGCTGGCTCCGATCATTTGATTGTGGTTCAACATTTTTACCCACATGAGCACTTGATGCCTGATTTAGCTTGTCCATGCTTTCAGTAAAGATCGCAACGTATGTTTTGAGTGTTTTACGTAAGTCTTCACGAAATTTGGTGTAATGATCGGTTTTGTATCCCTTTGATATTTTGGTGTCGATTTCGTTAAATCGATTCCATGCATCCTCGAGAGCCGCCTTTTTTGTTTGGAAGTACGTTATATTTTTTCCTTTCTGGAGAGTCTTTTTGAAGTTCCTGATTATCTTCGAAATTTCATCTCCAATTTCTTGCTGCTCATTTAATGCCTCTGTGGCGGCAGCGTGTTCCTCCTTGTGGGAATCCATTTCGCCTCTTACTTATACTTTGACCCGTTGGGAGTATTTTATTCGCTTTGCAGCTGGATACGCTCCTATTCGCAACCGATGTGGTTCAAAGTATAAATACAAACGACGTACTGGATGGAGGTTTTGTGCTGGTGAAACGCACTTGTGATCTTGATATTATTAATCGTTGATCTTGATGGCTGATGATCTGAAAGTGACAGATCTGCCAATTTGTTCTACTTATTGGTAGGAGATTCTACCGTAAGTATGTCTGCAGGTTTTCCTGCGTCGGGGTCACCAAATGTTAGTGTGTGTTTGTGTGTGTGTTTTGGTATGCATACGGTACATAAACCGTCTACAAATTTGTCGTCGCAACTAGAACTTGAACCAGTTGGACTGCGGAGAAAATGAGGGTCTGAAGACACAGCGACAGCCTCTGTTGATTGCAGTTGTAGAGAATGAGGAACAGGCAGTGATGGTACTGTTTCTTATACTGATTTTATTCAACAAACTTAATTTTTATTTATAGGTAACAAAAGGTACAGAAAGTGCTGAGTCTAGTAAGAATATGGTAAAGGGAATGGGAATTAATATTGAATTAATTTGGATTTAATATGATATTGTGTTATTGGGCAATTGTGATAGTCAGCAATTCCACCAGTGTTTTTGCCCTCTGACGGGTGATCGCATCGTTGGCAGAAATTGCTGCAGAAGCGGTTATTGTTGACTCAGCTACAATGCTTTGTCGTTTGGTTATTGTGTCTCCGTTACATGGGTCGACCTGACTTATTCGATAAGTGTATATTATGTAATATTAATTACTGCATAAATATGCGACTGAACACTCATCGAGGCACAAATCCCTTAGTCCTCTTCTAATAGTGAAAGGGGTTAAAAATGAAAAAAAAAACAAAATAATCAAAAACTAAAATGGCATCTAAAATTGTGTGGGATCAGTGCTCTTAGTCCTTTGACTTAAAAGATTGGTATGCTCATTATGAGGAATGCTCGGATCGTAGAAATGCTTTTGAGGAGAGAGCCGACTGCCCTGGCAAGCAACTATGAAGAAGCATCAACGTCAGGAACGTCCTAGATTGGAGACTGCTCTGGAAAAACCAAATATCACCTGTACAACTTGTGGCGAAAGTTACCCGCCGTCTAGGGAAATGCCATACAATGACAGAAAAGCATAAGAATGCAACAGCAGCGGAAATCGAGTATAACGAAAATGTTATTTTAATTTCAATGGAGTCGCGATTTCTTTAAAAATCATATCGCGTTCAAACTGATAGAAGTGACCGGCTCGATTTAAAAGAATTTTATAATGATTGCAAAGCGGACTTAACCAAATTAGTGCGTTACTGTATGAGTGAGTACAGGTCGGTGAATACAGGTCTAAAAGTATATGGACTGAATGTCAAACAAACAGATGATGAAACCTTAACGGAAACGATGAAGCATTTCGTGACAAATATAAGCCTATATATGAAAATGAGGCGATTGATGAACATCTGAATGATGCCCTTGACCTTTTAATTACTCTAAGTAGTGAATTCCAGGACAAGGATTCAGGTTGGGCAATAACAAAATTTAAATATTTTGAACTCACAATAATTAAATTGGAACATATCGCTGTAAATAGATTTATACCAGCTTTTAATAAAATAAAATCTGAAATGCATTAATAAATGTTAAAAATGAAGATGATTTTTGCTTCCAAGTGGTCAATTTTAGCATCATTGGAATATAGATGGCACTTGTGCACCTACATTCGCAACAGCAAACCAAAAATAAATCGCACGAGATAACTTAACAAACATCCTATCGAATGGTAGACATCAGGCAAGACATAATTTGAGATTTCTGGGGATTGAGTTTCCAATCACAAACGAAGGAATAAAGAGATTCGAATTATCCAATGCTGATTTCAGCATAAATGTGTAGAAAATCGATGACAATGGAAAAACGTTGTAGGACCAACAGTGAGGCCTAAAACAATTCGGGGACAGTACATCAACCTATTAGGTATTAATGGTGACACTTTGCAAATGATGCATTATGCCTATAGAACGTGCATGAAAAAATTATGCTCTTCTCAACATAGTAATTCCCATTGTGCTGCATATTTTTGTGAAAATTACTTACAATTTTATACTACCACAAATACCACCCATGACAAAAAAGAGTGCGGAAAAGTTGCCGCCGTATATCCTGCCCCAAATACCAAAATGGTTTTTAAAAGTTCACCAAAAACTATCTCCCCTGTGGTCATTTATGCTGGAATCATAGGAATCTTAATGATCCCTTAAAATCATCTACCACTATGGCTCAGAAGCATACGGCATGTGCAGTGTCATTTTATGTTGTACATAAATATAATCCTCATTTAAATGAGATGTGGAAATATGAAGATAAATATTATCACAATTTAAAAGTAGTAAAGCTGTTAAGACATTAAGATTTACGCTTTTTCCTGACCAGATTGTATCGAGAACTTTTGCCAAGTGCTTCGATCGAAAACCATTGGACTTTATGATAAGTACTGGAAATCCGTTAAAAACCAATATACAAGCTCAACCTTTGGGATGAGGACTATCAGGAACATGGAGAGTGCTATGCCTGTGAAGAGCACATTTCGACTGACGACCGGGAGAAGTTTTTTAACCAATTTACAGGCCAGTATGTGGGTCCTATACATAAGGTTTGTAAGCAAACATTTAAACTAAGCGACCCTTTTTTTCCAGTAGTCTTTCATAACTTGTCTCGTTATGATATTCATTTATTTGTAACATCAATAAAAGATGAACTTAGACCCATACCGTGTAATAAAGAGTTATACCTTGCGCTAACTGAAATTGTCAAGTTTGATTCTTCACATCATCAGCAATATAAAATATGATATATAGATTCAAATAGATTTTTAAACTCAAGCTAAGAAAAAAACTTGCTAGTTATATGGATCAATCAAATTTAAAAATTTTAAAAAACAAGTATCAAGGGAAAATTTGATATGTTAAGGCGAAAAAGTATTTCCATACGAATATTTAGATAGCTTTAACAAATTTGATGAGCCCCAACTACCTTCGAGAGAATTTTTTTAACTCACTGAGTGATGAGGAGTGCAGTTTAGAATACTATAACTTTGCTCAGAAGGTTTGGAGAACATTTAATTGTAGCAGTATTCGAGATTATTTAAAATTATACTAAGAAAGCGATGTTTTAATTCTTGCTGATGTGTACGAAAAACTTTAGGAGTATTTGCTCACGAATATATAAGTTAGATATATAAGTTTCATGGTATGCAATGCTCAAATATACAAAGATAGAACTGGAGCTAGTTAGTGACCCGTATATATATAATGTTTTGAAAACTTCAGTACGCGGAGGGTTAACTCAATGCACTCAACGGATAGCTACGGCAAATAAAACATTTTAAATATTTAAAGATTCAGGGCCAATGACCCTATAAACTATCTAGCGTACCTTGATGCCAACAATTTATATGGTTGGGCCATGAGCCAACCACTTCCAAATTCCAATTAACGATGAAATTCAATCTTCCAATCTTCCAATGCTTGCGGGGATGTAGGATACATCTTAGAAGTAGATCTGAAATATCCTGATTCTATACACAATAAACATAATAGTTTACCATTCTGCCCCGAAATAAGATTCCTCCAGGCGGAAAAAAAAACAAAATTGATATTGCATTTATCTAATTAAAAATAATTATATAATACATTTGAAGCAGTTGCAGCTATGTATAGAACAAGGTATGATTTTAGAAAAAATATCTCGAGTATTATCTTTCAAGCAATCCTTGAAAACAGAGAGACTAGTGATGGGAAACTTAGGGAAAGGTTGCATGAAAGTGTTAGTCGCATTAAAGGGAAAATAGTATGAATCGTCAAATCGATTCATACATCAGTGAGATACAAAGCGATCAGGCTCAGGTTCTAAATGATTCCTATCTGAATAATAAGCGAAATAATGTAGAGTCCTTCGTTTTATTTAAAGAACTATGACCGTTTATTTAAAGGTTTATAGCTTATTCGACTTAATTTTAACAGAGTATTTTCGTTGTGTCTTGTTCGAGATTTCGGCAGCGAATGAAGAAGGGCGATACGTTGCCACTCTTTTCTCACGTTGCAACTGAGTTCGTCTCCTATCGATATCTTAGGGCAGAGACAGAGGATTAATGGTGTTCCCGCTTCTGGTGTTCCTTGGCACTACCCTATCACTACCGCATCCCACATTCGGCCCTCCTGACGCCGGATTCGACCCGAATTCTTTCATATATTCAGCAACTGTCGATGTTTTGAACGGCCCTTCGCCTTCTCCGACCCTTTCAACTTCGTATCGGCCATGACTATTAACTTTGACTATTTTATATGGCCCTAGATACTTGCCTTTCAATTTTAAGCCAGTCCCATACTGGGTGCGCTTAATGGCTACCAAATCATTGATCTTATACTTCTTCTCTACCTTTCTTTTGGCATCGAAAGCTCGCTTATTCTCAGCTTGCATATTCTGAATATTCTCTTGCTTCCATTCTCAAGCTGTCACGCTCATCGTCTAATTCTGAAATCAGACAGTCCTGTATTAATTCTCTGAGCTGCACATTACCTGAAACACGCATATCTAAGCCAGTTAGCAGTTTAAATGGCGAAACTTTTAGTACTCCTCGGT
This sequence comes from Drosophila tristis, assembly GCA_018150885.1. Taxonomy (NCBI): domain Eukaryota; kingdom Metazoa; phylum Arthropoda; class Insecta; order Diptera; family Drosophilidae; genus Drosophila; species Drosophila tristis. The sequence continues at coordinate 122,510 of JAECWT010000257.1, read as the reverse complement.
TCGGTATTATTTATGATCTGTTGTATCTTCCCTACATGCTTATACCAGCATCCTGGACTTTCATGACTTACTTTAGATAGCATTGGGACAACAATTTTATGGATACGCTCGACCTGTTCATTTCCCCTAGGTACGCCTGTTGCAATTAGCAAATGTTGAATCTTCTCCCGACCGCAGTATACCTTAAACAGATGCGAAGTGAACGCAGCTCCGCGATCTGAAACGATCCTGTACGGGTTTCCAAAGCAAACAGCCTGACGCTCCAAACAAGTAATAACTTCTTCAACCCTGTGCTTCGTGTAGGATACAACCACACGTACTTAGAAAAGCCATCAACAATCACGAAAAGGTGATTATATCGTTTTTTGGTTAGCTCCATCGGGCCAACATGATCAATATGGTAGGTGACCAGCGGCTTATCCCCCTTGTCTATCGGTGTGAGGAACCCTTCTGCCTACCTGCCTTTGCATTTACCAGAATGCACTCTACACAACTGTCAACTACTCGCGCTACTTTCTCCTTGAGCTTGGGAATATAATATGACTTCTCGATCAAGTCTTGAGTCTTTTACAAGAAAAGTGACCTTGCTGGTGGTTGATCTTAATGATTTCATTTTCCATGAGCGAAGGTACAACCAATAACTCCTTATTGGGATCTTTGAACAGAACTTGGTTCAATACGTAGAAATCTTCATACCCTTTGGACTCGACAACACTTTTGACCACCTGCGTCCATTCATCTAACAGCTGTGCCTCCTCAAACGATGTAGCAAACTATCAGTTACAACATTACACGACACCCTGCTCAAGGCATCCACGTGTCTCATTTTAGAACCGGACCTATGCTCTATCTCATAGTCGAAATCTTGGAGATACATTGCCCATCTCGACACTCTGAGCGGAATCTCCTTCTTCTTCATGGTCATGGTAAAAGCGTTACAGTCCGTAACTATCTTGAACTTTTTCCCAAGGACGTACACCCGCCACTTTACCAAAGCTCCAATAACCGCAAGCACCTCGAGTTCATAAGAATGATACTTCTCCTCGCACGGCTTGGTTTTACGACTCATGTAGAAAACTGGATGCCACAAATTATCTCCTAAATCTCGCTGAAGCATCACTGCCCCGAACCCGAATTTCGAAGCGTCCGTATGAATCTCCGTTTCGAGCGAATGATCATAAAGCTTCAGAACTGGTCCACTAATCAACGCTCCCTTCAACTCCTCGAATGCTGCTAAATGTTTCTGCTGAAATTCAAACTTCATCTCTTTACGCAATAAGTCTGACAGCGGCTTAGCAACTACAGCGTATCCTTCCACAAACCTACGAAAGTATGACGTCAATCCTAGAAATCTTTGTATTCCCTTCTTATCGCGTGGAATCGGAAAATTAGCAACGGCTTGAGTTTTTTCATCACCTGGTTTGATAGTACCCTTTTCAACGACATATCCCAAGAAATTTACCTTCCTTCAATACCTGACACTTACTCCAATTTATACGTAAGCCATTTCTCTGCTACTTCTAAAACTCTTTTCAATTTCAGCACGCCCTCTTCGATACTCTTACTTGCAATGATCACGTCATCCATGTATACAACCGCATCCTCATTCTTGATTAAATCACGCATGACCGCCATGATAAACCTCGTAAACACTGCCGGAGAGTTCGTGATACCGAAAGGTACAAACAGAAATTCATACTGTCCATTCTGAGTTACGAACGATGTATACTTTTGGGATTCTGGCGAAACAGGGACGTGAAAGAAACCATTTGTCAAATCTAGGGTCGTGAAAACCTCTCCGCCTTGCAGTTTCTCCATCACGCAATCCATATGAGCTGTTGGGAAGTTATCCCGGACAATCTTCGCATTTAATTTGCGATAATCGCAACACAAACGCTTTTTCCCTGTTCTTTTTGTTTATAAGAACCACTGGCGAAGCAAACTCGGATGTACTAGGCTTTATAATGCCTTCTTCTAGCCATTCTTGAACTTGATTGTCGACAATTTCTTGCTCGCAATATGCTAAACGTCGCGGATGTTGAAATACAGGCAATTCATCGGTCAACAAGAGCTTCATCTCTAATGGCGAACTGAGATTTCTCTTCGGCTTATAGTTCTCGATCATGAACTTCACTTCAGATGCGACCTTCTGACTCAAATGATCCAACTCTACCAAAGACTTTACATGATAGTCTTCTATGCTTAACATGCAAAGGCTCTCAAACTCGCTCCTCAAATGCACACAAGAACTCTGCCCTAGCTGACCATCATCTGTTCCTAATTCCGCTCTTTTTCCGGCACAACGAACCCTTGGCGAAAATATAGTGCCATTCTTGGTAACCATCATATCGACGTTGTCCAGGATAGTTGTGCCCAAAATTGCATCAAACTTCATGTCGCCATCAGGAATAACATGAAACTCGACTAACATGTCAATCCCATCGATATTGACCTTTGCTCCGAAACTTCCAAAAGTCAGCACCTGACTTTCACCGATCCCTGTCAAAAACTTTCTGGCGACCTATCAGACTGTCAATGCCTCACCCCTAGTTTCAAAAACACACTCCTACGCATCAAACACAACTCAGCTCCTGTATCCACAAGTCCTTAAACACTGTATTCATGCAAATTACTGATTTCAGCTCAAGACTCGAAGAAAATGGGGCCCCCGATGGTTTTGGAAGCGACTTTTTTGTTCTGAACTACGTTTGTTTCTCTGCCTGTCTTAACTTGCATTTGACCATTACACTGGGCTGCTCGGTGTCCTGGCTGATCACATTTAAAGCACTTCTCTCTCACAGGACAATCTCTCTTCATGTGTGACGAGTCTCCGCACCTGAAACATTTCCTAACTGATCCAGGTACCACTTCCTTTGAAATCTCGTTCCCAGTCTTACTGCTCTGCCCAACATACTTGATCGGCTGCTTAGAAGAACCACGAGATTTTTGATATGCCTCAATTTGTAGCTTTAGATCTTTTAAGTTTCTGGACTGATACAAAATGACTTTGTTTGACCTTGTATCTGGGATACCCTCTATAAAATACTCGATCAAACTCTTCTTCCAACTGAATGGGCTTGGCTATCTCCATTAGAGCATACAGGAATTCCTGCAAAGATTCACCCTTATGCTGCCGACGTTTTCCCAACCAACGATGAACTTCTGCTGAGGACAGCTTGACTCCAAACTCTTCCAACAAAGCAGTTTTCAAACTTTCCCAATCCTTTATGTTTCTCTACTACGCACAAACATTTTCGCTGCTCCACACAGCAACTTTTTTGCATACACGAATACCTGTAGCTTGTTCCACTCAACTGTAGCTGCACAATCTTCCAACTCTCCTATCCATTGATCGATATCTGGAGACTTCGATCCGGAAAACTGAGTAACACTGCCCTCGACATCTTTAAGAGGAACCACGATCTACCCTGCCTCTCAACTCCTAGTCCTTGATGCCAACCTGCTCTGTTTTGCTGATTAATAGCAGTTGCCGCGGATTCCCCGATATGTTGTCTTCACCATCATCCTCCGTCTCTGACTCACCATCGACATTTCCTTCATAGTGTGTCAATAATCTCAGTTGCAATTCCTCTTTTAATCCAGTCGTACTCAATTGCAACTCGACAACTTCCGACGCAACTCTTCAACTCGCAATGCCAAGATCTCGCTTCTTCCATTTTACAAATTTAACCTGCAGGAAATTTAGTGAAATACAATATCAAATGATTGTTTAAATCTAGTTATTCCCCACAAAATGTAAATATAATAACAGCCCTGTCTACCGTAATGATACTTTCCAGCACAGCTTATTTTTTAGCAATCGATAAGCCTCTTTCTACAATACAACCTTACGATACCAAACTTTCTGGCAACACTCCGTCACCAGTCTTGAGTATCTCTCCGTCCCCGCTCTCTCTCGACGATGCTTCCTGCCGTCCCGCTCTCTCGACGATGTTAGCTTCCGTCCCGCTCTCTCGACGATGTTAGCTGGCGTCCTGCTCTCTCTTGTGTACGCCGCTCTGTGTCGCGTCACACACGCTCTGTCGACTTGCAAACTCAACTGGAACCTTCTGGTCGTCTTCGTCTCTTGCAAAAATCCGTGCACCAGCCTTGAGCCTACGTTCTTGCCACAAGCCCGATGACGCCACCAGATCCAATATCTTGCTCTCCCCCGGTCCTCCCTCTCCTGTGTACGCCGCTCTCTGTAGCGTCACACACGCTCTGTCGACGATCTCCTTCTGAGCACTGTCCTGTTCCCAGACTCTCTCCACGATCCGCTCTTTCTGAGTTTTCCGCTCTTGACCAGCACCTTGTGTATGGGTGAGTCGCCGCTCCTCGCTGCCTCTGCTCTTCCCTTGCCGCGGTGTTTGCAATTGCGCGTCTCTATGATGAAATTCTTGCCGCCTCGCTGTCACACTGCTGTTGTCTCTGTCGCACTCCCGCCGATTTGCTTATGACGACTTTCCGACCTCTCCAGCCTTTCCTTTGCGAATTGTTCTAGAATTTCACGTTCTTATCCGAAAATTGAGCTGTCGAATGGTAGGCTATAATCCTGGTTGAGCCCCCAAATTTGTAGAGTCCTTCGTTTTATTTAAAGAACTATGACCGTTTATTTAAAGGTTTATAGCTTATTCGACTTAATTTTAACAGAGTATTTTCGTTGTGTCTTGTTCGAGATTTCGGCAGCGAATGAAGAAGGGCGATACGTTGCCACTCTTTTCTCACGTTGCAACTGAGTTCGTCTCCTATCGATATCTTAGGGCAGAGACAGAGGATTAATGGTGTTCCCGCTTCTGGGTTTCCTTGGCACTACCCTATCACAACCGCATCCCACAATAATATTAATATAATAATTTATTACACATCTGAATAAATAACCCCTTTATAATTATCAATTTATTAATTATTAAAAATAATAATTTATTAATTCCCCTAAATTAATAAATAATATAATAAATAAATAAAATAATACATTATATTAAGCGGAAAATTGCTTGATGAGCATTTGAAGACAATAGAAGAGTCGGACGGAGATCCTGAGGAATTTTTACTAGATTCAGGTTTAAATGATTATAAATCAAAACTCAATGTTAAAGTTGAATAACTTAGTGAGAGGGGTTAAAAAATTATTGTTTACAGCTCCTTTCACATAGCAAAGAAGAAGCAGCCATGGATGATGAAACTGTAGTTGTAGAAGGTAAGCAAAAAGTAATTTTTTTCAAACCTGATATTAATATTTTCTTTTCTTTATTTCTTTTTTATTCCAGGTGGGGTTGATAACTACATTCAAGCTATTAAACTTGAAAGTGAAAATTCATCCGATGAGGCATTAGCTGATTATTATTAATTATTATTATTATTAATTATTAATTAATTATTATATTAAGGGTAGCCTTAACAATTATAAGAAAAAATACCTTAAGCATTTTGTAATTTCAGTAATTGAAAAATTTCAATTGTTTCATTGTTTATTGTTTAATATAAAATGTTTCGAAATAATACAGTTATATTCTTTATTCATAAAACTTATATATATAATAACAAATTTTGATACTAATACAATTGTAATAACAATAAAAATAATCATGCAATTATTTATACAATTTAAAGTTACAGTTCAATTCAATGTAAATCATTAAAATGTTTTGTTTATATTAAAATTTAACTTTTGTGTTGCTTTTTATTTTCTTTAACTCCTGGTTAGCGAATGCAATCATCCATTCGGATGTATTCTTTTCATTTTTACACGATTCTAGTTCGAGGTTTGTTCACGAGCCCGACCAGATCCTCTATTTTTAAATCATATGAGTCATGCTCATAATAGCTATTCACAGCTACAAGCCTTCTCATAAACTAGTGGATTCTAAACGAAGATGGATGACCTAGAAATTATTTTTATAAACTCGCAACCTGAGACAACCAGATCTGGACTCCCAACCCGACTCCGTGGACCTTTCGCTGATATTCGGAATCAAAACGCAAGAATATATAGCGCAATGGAACGTCTTAAGTGATATTGTATGGGATGATGATCTCGATGACCTAATGGCTGCTGCTCCGATTGACGAAATGTATTCATTCATCTTCCCGGATGATGACAGTATATTCGATTTGGTCGATGATCATGACGACGGGGAGAGAAAACGATTCGAGCTTTAGGATGGAAATGACAGTAGCAGCGTAGTCTCTGATTTTCCCTGTGCTATTCATACAAATCATTTGATATGATAGCCAGCTCTCGGCTCAACCCGAGAGAGCCGACTGCCCTCTGCCTATCGGCTCCCGACCTGAAGGCCTGGGAGCCAATCGTCCAAAAATTGTATGCAGGCAGTTTTTAGTCGATTTGACGCCTCTGTGTTATTTTTCTTAGTGGTTGTATGCATGCAATCTTAGAAAAGATGGTGCAAATCGTTGATGATGCAGAATTTTAATCTTAATAATATTCTTATTTATGTTTAATACAAATAGAAAATACATACTATTTTTCTACAAATAATATGTAATAAATACAATATAAATTTTAAACAATATTTATTTTCAATGGTTGGTTTTTACTTTGATTGGTGAAATTTCACTCCTCAAGAGACTCATAGGATTCGTTTACAACCGGATTTTATCTAAGGGAGGATTACACAAAAAGAATAAGTAGATTTCAGGTAGAATGCAGGTACTATTGAATGTATTTATTGGTTAAATTTCACATCATCTTATTACACAGGGAGGTTTTTGAAACAGGTTTGGAACCAAAAACAGAACCTTTTTATTCAACGGTCAAGGACTGTTAGATAAATAGAGTCTCATGGAGGCACAAATCCCTTAGTCCTCTTCTAATAGTGAAAGGGGTTAAAAATGAAAAAAAAACAAAATAATCAAAAACTAAAATGGCATCTAAAATTGTGTGGGATCAGTGCTCTTAGTCCTTTGACTTAAAAGATTGGTATGCTCATTATGAGGAATGCTCGGATCGTAGAAATGCTTTTGAGGAGAGAGCCGACTGCCCTGGCAAGCAACTATGAAGAAGCATCAACGTCAGGAACGTCCTAGATTGGAGACTGCTCTGAAAAACCAAATATCACCTGTACAACTTGTGGCGAAAGTTACCCGCCGTCTAGGGAAATGCTTCATGCAATGACAGAAAAGCATAAGAATGCAACAGCAGCGGAAATCGAGTATAACGAAAATGTTATTTTAATTTCAATGGAGTCGCGATTTCCTTTAAAATCATATCGCGTTCAAACTGATAGAAGTGACCGGCTCGATTTAAAAGAATTTTATAATGATTGCAAAGCGGACTTAACCAAATTAGTGCGTTACTGTATGAGTGAGTACAGGTCGGTGAATACAGGTCTAAAAGTATATGGACTGAATGTCAAACAAACAGATGATGAAACCTTAACGGAAACGATGAAGCATTTCGTGACAACATATAAGCCTATATATGAAAATGAGGCGATTGATGAACATCTGAATGATGCCCTTGACCTTTAATTACTCTAAGTAGTGAATTCCAGGACAAGGATTCAGGTTGGCAATAACAAAATTTAAATATTTTGAACTCACAATAATTAAATTGGAACATATCGCTGTAAATAGATTTATACCAGCTTTTAATAAAATAAAATCTGGAAATGCATTAATAAATGTTAAAAATGAAGATGATTTTTGCTTCAAGTGGTCAATTTTAGCATCATTGGAATATAGATGGCACTTGTGCACTACATTCGCAACAGCAAACCAAAAACGAGAAGGAACGTGTGAGTCGCTTCTGGGGACGCGACACTACTTATACCCGTACTCAGTCAGTATATACATTTTTGAGCATGATTTTTTAGAATTTTAGAAAAAAAAAAAATTTTACATTTTTTGCTACATCTGTTATCTACATCTACATCTACAATGTATATTTTACATCTAACATGTAGATTATAGATGTACCATTTAGATTCTACATCTCCTCTGCTTGGGGTTGCACTGAACGCGGCAGAGTAGGGAGGGAGAAAGAGATAGAGTAGTGTGTCTCTTGCTGCAGGGGGCGGGGGAAGCAACTGAAAATTAATTTAGTCATTCTGGCTATAATTATGATTCGATCTGATTCAGATTCAGCAATCTAATAGATATGGTCATTCTCTACGATACTGCGTTTTTAGTTTTATCGTATCTTCAAAATTGTGCCTGCCACAGATTTTCGTCCTTTGTGGGGGCGGAAGGGGGCGGGGCGAAATTTAGAAATACACTTGCAGCAGTGTGATATCACATGAGTCTTGAAACCAAATTTGGTTACCCTAACTCTTATAGTCTCTGAGATCCAGGCGTCAAACAAGACGGACAGACGGACAGACGGACAGACGGACAGACGGTCAGACGGACAGACGGACAGACGGACAGACAGACATGGCTCTATCGACTCGGCTATTGATGCTGATCAAGAATATATATACTTTATGGGGTCGGAAAATTTTCCTTCTCTGTGTTACACACATCCACTTTTACCACAAATCTAATATACCCCTTAACTCTTTTTTGAGTACGGGTATAATAAATCGCACGAGATAACTTAACAAACATCCTATCGAATGGTAGACATCAGACAAGACATAATTTGAGATTTCTGGGATTGAGTTTCCAATCACAAACGAAGGAATAAAGAGATTCGAATTATCCAATGCTGATTTCAGCATAAATGTGTAGAAAATCGATGACAATGGAAAAAACGTTGTAGGACCAACAGTGAGGCCTAAAACAATTCGGGGACAGCACATCAACCTATTAGGGATTAATGGTGACACTTTGCAAATGATGCATTATGTCTATATAACGTGCATGAAAAAAATTATGCTATTCTCAACATAGTAAGTCCCATTGCGCTGCATATTTTTGTGAAAATTGTTTTACAATTTTATACAACCACAAATACCACCCATGACAATAAAGAGTGCGAAAAGTTGCTGCCGTATATCCTGCCCCAAATACCAAAACGGTTTTTAAAAGTTTCACCAAAAACTATCTCCCCCTGTGGTCATTTATGCTGGAATCATAGGAATCTTAATGATCCCTTAAAATCATCTACCACTATGGCTCAGAAGCATACGGCATGTGCAGTGTCATTTTATGTTGTACATAAATATAATCCTCATTTAAATGAGATGTGGAAATATGAAGATAAATATTATCACAATTTAAAAGTAGTAAAGCTGTTAAGACATTAAGATTTACGCTTTTTCCTGACCAGATTGTATCGAGAACTTTTGCCAAGTGCTTCGATCGAAAACCATTGGACTTTATGATAAGTACTGGAAATCCGTTAAAAAACCAATATACAAGCTCAACCTTTGGGATGAGGACTATCAGGAACATGGAGAGTGCTATGCCTGTGAAGAGCACATTTCGACTGACGACCGGGAGAAGTTTTTTAACCAATTTACAGGCCAGTATGTGGGTCCTATACATAAGGTTTGTAAGCAAACATTTAAACTAAGCGACCCTTTTTTCCAGTAGTCTTTCATAACTTGTCTCGTTATGATATTCATTTATTTGTAACATCAATAAAAGATGAACTTAGACCCATACCGTGTAATAAAGAGTTATACCTTGCGCTAACTGAAATTGTCAAGTTTGATTCTTCACATCATCAGCAATGTAAAATATGATATATAGATTCAAATAGATTTTTAAACTCAAGCTAAGAAAAACTTGCTAGTTATATGGATCAATCAAATTTAAAAATTTTAAAAAACAAGTATCAAGGGGAAAATTTGATATGTTAAGGCGAAAAGTATTTCCATACGAATATTTAGATAGCTTTAACAAATTTGATGAGCCCCAACTACCTTCGAGAGAATTTTTTTTTAACTCACTGAGTGATGAGGAGTGCAGTTTAGAATACTATAACTTTGCTCAGAAGGTTTGGAGAACATTTAATTGTAGCAGTATTCGAGATTATTTAAAAATTATACTAAGAAAGCGATGTTTTAATTCTTGCTGATGTGTACGAAAACTTTAGGAGTATTTGCTCACTGAATATATAAGTTAGATATATAAGTTTCATGGTATGCAATGCTCAAATATACAAAGATAGAATTGGAGCTAGTTAGTGACCCGTATATATATAATGTTTTGAAAACTTCAGTACGCGGAGGGTTAACTCAATGCACTCAACGGATAGCTACGGCAAATAAAACATTTTTAAATATTTAAAGATTCAGGGCCAATGACCCTATAAACTATCTAGCGTACCTTGATGCCAACAATTTATATGGTTGGGCCATGAGCCAACCACTTCCAAATTCCAATTAACGATGAAATTCAATCTTCCAATCTTCCAATGCTTGCGGGGATGTAGGATACATCTTAGAAGTAGATCTGAAATATCCTGATTCTATACACAATAAACATAATAGTTTACCATTCTGCCCCGAAATAAGATTCCTCCAGGCGGAAAACAAACAAAATTGATAGCGCATTTATCTAATTAAAAATAATTATATAAAACATTTGAAGCAGTTGCAGCTATGTATAGAACAAGGTATGATTTTAGAAAAATATCTCGAGTATTATCTTTCAAGCAATCCTTGAAAAGAGAGAGAGCTAGTGATGGAAACTTAGGGAAAGGTTGCATGAAAGTGTTAGTCGCATTAAAGGGAAAATAGTATGAATCGTCAAATCGATTCATACATCAGTGAGATACAAAGCGATCAGGCTCAGGTTCTAAATGATTCCTATCTGAATAATAAGCGATTGACGGAAAATTGCTTGATGAGCATTTGAAGACAATAGAAGAGTCGGACGGAGATCCTGAGGAATTTTTACTAGATTCCGGTTTAAATGATTATAAATCAAAACTCAATGTTAAAGTTTAATAACTTAGTGAGAGGGGTTAAAAAATTATTGTTTACAGCTCCTTTCATATAGCAAAGAAGAAGCAGCCATGGATGATGAAACTGTAGTTGTAGAAGGTAAGCAAAAAAGTAATTTTTTTTCAAAGGGAAATTTATCCGATTAGGCATTAGTTGATTACTATTAATTTATATTATTATTAATTATTAATTAATTATTATATTAAGGGTAGCCTTAACAATTATAAGAAAAAAATACCTTTAAGCATTTTGTAATTTCAGTAATTGAAAAATACATTCGTTTAGGATATTTATTAACGTAACATTGTGAATACATGTAAATGCTTTCAGGATCTGATATTTACCTAATCATATGGAAATATTATGTAAAAAGCATGGTTTTTAGAAGCCTACAGCTGTGGTCACATAAATAGCACAAACCAAAACAGAATATATCGATCTATCATTGCGCCAATATTTTACATCCGATTTTAAAAATTGTTATCACAAACTATTAGTGCACTCTTCCACAGGCAAAAAATGTATCGTTATAATTTTTTTCTTTTGCTTTATGCTTAATTTTCGTTCGCGTGAACCTTTTTTGCATGGTCACAGAAATAGCACATTTTGATGAAGCGGCAGCTAATTTCGAGTAAAAAGTTGTTTTCGCAGAATTCTTTGTTTGATTTTCAATATTTCGGTAACGAATTGATATAATTTATCGAATTTTTTCGAAATAATTTGTCCTCTTATTAAATCACTAATACTAACATACCTTTCCCCCAATTAGTACAATTTGATAGCTATCTTTCCATGTTTAGCTCTTTGAGTTGTGTTTAGTGCTAATTTTCCTAGAATTTTAGTCTAACACCTATCTTTCCTGAATGCTCGCGATCGGTTCGGTAACACGCGTCGCGCGTCATGCGGCATCGCCCCTCGGTCGGTTGGGTTGCGTTTCTGCCTGGGTTCCGCGCGTAACAGGCTTCGGCTAAGTGTCGCATGGGCCACATGATGGTGCAGTCATTGCATATCACCGTCCAGACTATATACATATAAATATTAATTCATTTTATCAACATAGCAGTATAACTTTTGAGTCGGCTGTTGGTAGACCTAACAATGAGTCGAAATATTTTAGACCAGTTGACTAAGACACGAAACGTCTTGAAAAGAAAATTCGATGACCTTAAACATATTAAGAATGAAAATGCAATTCAATGGGAAGAAAGTTTAAAACCGATTACAGATCCCTTACATCACTCGTTAGTAAGAATAAAAATGAGAAATTTAAAAGTATCAAAATGAGCAGGACTTGTTGATGACGATGAATACAGTGATGTTTAGTTTATCCTTATCCTTATCCTTTACTACTTGGTGGCGCCACTATCGGTGAAAATGTAAACTAAATTTGCTTCTCTCCTCTGTAAATTTTCTCAAATCGATATCGATCCTCTCTCTCTCAAATAAAATTTATACTTCGAACCTCCTTCTCACTCATGCTCACTTTCCTCTCTCTTATTTAAAATGTACCTGTTTATTCTATTGGTTCCTTAAACAGGTATTTTATCTCCTTGAAATTATTCTGATGTGATAGTTTAGTTTTTTTTTTTTTCCAAGCATTTGCCGGCATAGGGACCTCGATGACTTTAAACCTTTGTTTTACTATTCTGTGTAAATACCTTCTCTGTTTTGTATTCCTAACACTGTCCTATAGTTGAGTGCCTACATAATAGCTACTCACAGCTATAAGCTATTACAGAAACTAGTAAACTGTATACAAAGATGGATGACCTAGAGATCATTTTTATTGATTCGCAACCGGAGGAAGCCATAAATTTGGTTTCTTAACCAGACTCAGTAGACCTTTCCCAGATTTTGGAACTAAGACCCAAAAATATCTCGAGAGGAATTGGGCTCCTATCAATGAGATTCAATGGGATGATGATAGTGAGGATATGTCCCAATGATTGCACCGCAATACGTTTTTGCGGAATATGTGGGACGAGGACTCCATGATTGAAACGCCATTCGTTTTCCCGGATGATGACCATATTTTTCAGTTTGATCGATGATCAAGACTCGCTAAGTAAGAACGACTCCAGGATCTTCGGGACGAAGATGACGCTGAGATAATAGCAGCGGTAGAAGGAATTGAGGCTGAATTTTATGTATAATAAGAATATTCGATGTATTTTTTCAATTTATAATATATACATATAATAAATATAATACTGCATTTAAAAATATTTTGTTTTCAATGTTTCCTTACTTTTGATTGGGTGAATTTCACTTTCTTTATTACCTATCCCTGGTTCCCTCGGAGAACACCATCTTGCCGCGATGAGGGGGCTTAGTAAGCGTAAGGAACCCAAGAGCTTTACCGGCGGTAGCGTAATGCTGCCAGAAGGGCCACCCAAGCCGGGCAGGTCATGGGGGAGCGCCGAAGCTAAGAGTAGTTCACCCTGGCGGTAGGGATAAAACGCATCCGTTATGGGGGAATGTCCGATAACGAAAAAACAGTTAAGGTGCAGGGAGTCGGAGACCCAGTACCGGCGGTGATTGGGGGTGCGAGCGCAGGACCCCCGGCGTCGATATCCTGTGACTGCAGGAAACCCGAGATGGCAGTGGATTGCTTGGCTGCCAAATCGCGTAATGCCACAAGCAACAGAAGGATCCGCAGACAGAAAGGGACGATAGAGGATCTGGAACCGGGAACCACAGACGGAAGCTTCGTCTTCACTAGTCCCTCAGTGTCGGAGGCAGAGTTGGCTACCGCCTTCTCTCGACTCGAATACAACGAGGAGCCGCAGAAGGCGGAGCCACAAGTCACGGCTCCCAACATCCAGGTCGACTCGGGTCCACTACCTGTGACGGATGAGAAGACGGAGGCTGAGACCCTACGCAAACGGCTGTCGGGATACAGGGCATCGGCAAAATACCTCCGTGGTATTAGCCAAAGACCCCCCGATACGCTGACGGCGAGGGAAAGGAGCCTCAAGAAGAAGCACGAGCAAAACGTGCGGAGGTACGAGCGGCTTAACGGAGTCGCTCCTACCAACGGAGACAAAGCCCCCCAAGCGCACACGCGGCGGTGACTGAGGACCCCAAACCGTCGACTTCAGCGTCAGCATCAGCTGGCACGAAGACGAAGGTGGACCAACCCTCAAAGTCATCGTCTGCGAACGCGCGAGGGAGAAAGGGGAAAAAGTTGTCCGGGAAGCAGAGGGGAAGACCACACCTCTGACGCAGAACACGGCGAGTGCCAAGGCACCACCAACGCCCTCTGTACAGAAGGCACCGGTGGAACCGACTGGTCGAGAGCCAAGGTTCAAGCGACAGAGAACGGACGACTCAAAGCTTCGATGAAGAAGCGAAACCAGATGACATTCGGCAGGTGGGCGACGCAGAAGCCATCATCGATAAAGTCACCCAGAGGAAGATATCGGACGTCAATTGCGAAGGCAGAATCGGAGATGACCCGAAGGATGCCATGGCGCAATACCCGTTGAGTTAAGGATAAGTGTAAAGGAGCCAAAGCAGTGGCCACAGAATGCAGAAACTCTTGAGTTTCTTAAAACCACAGTCCAAGGTTTTGGTGAACTTGGCCAGGAGCGGCACTCTGCGTTGTCCCCACAAATCAGATTCCTAGGAGAACGATCATGAAGGTGTGGATTCCTCCCCCGAATAAGGCGGCAGAGGACACACTCGTTCTGATCAAGGCACCGGATCCTGGAGACATCTGACTGGACCATCACAAGAGCGATAGCGCGAGACAAGGGGAACGGCAAGGAACTCTGGATCAGCATTGGTCAAGAAAGCCTGGCCAAACTCCTTGCAACGGACTGCCGCATATCCTTTGGTATGGGCACCCTGGCGGTAGCAGTACCGCGACACCCCAGGTCCGCTGAATAGCATGAAGGTGGTGCAGATTAATCTGCATCACTCAAGTGTACCATCGGCGGACCTGCTGCGGTTTATGGAGGAGAAGGCGGTGGACGTGGCCCTCATCCAAGAGCCCTGGATCGTAAGTGAAAGGGTTCGGGGACTGAACGGTCGCGGATACCGCCTTCTCACGCCACACCCCGCGGGTAAGCCAAGAACCTGTATCGTGGTAAGGAACGAGCTTAATGTTCTGTTTTCTTCCAGGTACAGCACTCCGGACCTAACGGTGGCACTATGTGAGAGGGAGGACGGGAAAAACCTATACCTAGCCTCTGCATACCTGCCGTACGAAGAGGAAGACCCACCCTCGGAGGATGTCAGGGCCCTGATCCACCAAGCGCGGAGGGAGGGACTTGATATTGTCTTAGGCTGTGACGCGAATGCCCATCACTCCCTCTGGGGAAGTACGGGCACAAATTCTAGAGGAGAGTCGCTGTTCGAGTACATTCTGTCCACAAATCTTGTTGTGTGCAACCGGGGAGACCACCCCACCTTCCGCAACAGGAACCGTGCAGAGGTTATAGATATAACACTGGCCTCGAATAGCGACTCCCTTACCATCGATGACTGGCACGTGTCCAGTGAGTGTTCCTTTTCGGACCACTACAGGATAGTGTACAGCATCAAATGGAACAAGGAGAGGCCCAAGGCCTACTGCAATCCCAAGCGGACAGACTGGAACCGCTTCTCCGCAACCGTACAGAAGGTGCTGCCCAACCCACCGGAAGGGGACATTATTCAAACGGAAGCACTAGAGAAAGCTACGCAGACCGTCACTAATGCTCTACAGATGGCGTTTCTCAAATCCTGCCCGATCAGCCGACCCCCAAAGTCCAATCACAACCCGTGGTGGACACGGGAGTTGAGCGAAGTCAGAAAGGAATCGAGGAAACTCTTCAATAAAGCAAAAGTGACAAACACACAGGAAAGTTGGGACGAGTATCGCCGCAGCTTCAATACCTACAAAAACACCTGTAGGAGGGCGAAAAGGGAATCATGGGCAGCCTTCTGCGATGCCATAGATGGTACCACTGAGGCCTCAAGGCTTCGACGCGTACTGTTGAAGGCACCCACCACACCAGGACTGCTCCGCATCCAGGACGGTACCTTCGCAGAGAGCAGCCAAGAATCCCTGGAGCTCCTCATGAGTACTCACTTCCCGGGTTGCTCAGATGTCACCGGTGACGAATCCAACGCCACCAACGACACTGAGGATCATCCAGGAGAGGAAATCGAGGATCTCATACGAAATATATTGGCACCAGACAAGATTATCTGTGCCATTAAATCATTCAGTCCCTACAAGTCACCGGGACCGGATGATATCCGACCAGCCATGCTGCAAGCAACTTTCCTGCACCTACTACCATGGCTGAAGAAAATATTCGAAGGATGCCTCCTAACTGGGTACGTCCCCCATGGGTGGAGGGAGGTGAGAGTGGTCTTCATCCCCAAGGCCGGGAAGATAAACCACATCTCCCCAAAGGACTACAGACCCATCAGTCTGTCGTCATTTTTGCTTAAAACGATGGAGCGACTAATGGATCTATATATAAGAACCAAGCTAGACAAACAAGTGTTCAGTGGAGCTCAGCACGCCTACCTCAAAGGTAGATCAGTTGAGACCGCACTACACGAAGTTGTTGGGCATATCGAAAAGAATCTAAGCTATAAGGAATATGCCTTGGCGGCCTTTCTAGATATAGAAGGGGCCTTCAACAACGTCAGGATCGAGTCAATAACGGCCGCACTGGCCAAGATTGGTACACACCCAACGGTAACCAGATGGCTAGACAGCGTTCTCAGGAGCAGAACGATAAGCGCCAATCTAGGCTCCTCCTCGTCAAAAAAGACGGTCACACGAGGTACTCCGCAAGGGGGAGTTATATCCCCTCTCCTGTGGAACCTGGTCCTCAACGACCTCCTTCTTCAGCTGGGGAGGAGCGGATATAAGGTTACGGCCTATGCAGACGATCTAGTAATACTGGTAACGGGTAAATTTCTGCCCACAATCAGTGACCTTCTAGAATCTGCACTGGGCACTACCGCCAGCTGGGCACGCCAGAACGGTTTGGGGGTCAATCCTCAAAAACAGAACTGGTGCTGTTCTCACGAAGATATAAGATACCGAGTTTCAAACTACCAGCAATCGGTGGAACGACACTCGAGCTATCGAGCGAAGCCAAGTATCTTGGTGTCATCCTTGACTCCAAACTCTCCTGGAAGAGAAACACGGAGGAAAGGAAGAAAAAGGCAATGGCAGCTTTCTACACCTGTAGGAAGACTTTTGGACGAACATGGGGCTTACAGCCGCACATCATCCATTGGATGTATACAGCGGTAATAAGACCCATCCTGACATACGGAGGCATGGTATGGTGGGAAGCGGTTAACACCAAATCCCACCTGGAGAACCTCCGTAGAGTCCAACGGACAGCATGCCTTGGGGTCACCGGATCTCTCAAATCCACCCCACAGGCAGCTCTGGACACCATGTTAGGCCTGGAACCGATAGACCTTCATCTTAAGTGCAAGGCTGAGACAAGTGCCGCTAGGCTATTAGCCGCGCAGTTCTTCAAGCCATCGCCTTATGGCCACGCCACTATACTCCGTATGGAAGATAGTGGAACGGCCAGGTGGAGTGACTACTGTGTCTCAGAGTTCTCATGGAAAAGAAACTTTAAAGGACACATACCGGATAGGGAGAAATGGAAGAGTAACACGGTTCTGGGGCAGAATGAGCTCTCCATTTTCACCGACGGGTCAAAGACGGCCGAAGGGACAGGAGCTGGAATCTTCTCCGAAGAACTAGCAACCAACATATCCCTAAGACTACCAGACTGGTGCAGTGTATTCCAGGCGGAGATATATGCAGTATGGCAAGCGGCAAAGTTGGTATACACCTTGGAGTTACCTCCGAGGAACATAGCAATCTGCGTTGACAGTCAAGCTGCCATCAAAGCCCTGGTATCCTGCAAGACCACAAGCAGACTCGTACGTGATACGGTGGACGCACTAAACCAGACCAGCGCGCACTCAATCACACTCACGTGGGTTCCGGGTCACACCGACATAGCGGGCAACGAGAGTGCGGACGAGTGTGCCAGAACTGGATCGGCCAAGCCAATGGCGGACGCAGTCAGCGACATAAGGAGACCACTACGAGACATCATCTCGCAGATGATGGGCCGAGCCAGAACGAGATCGGACAGGGAGGTGGAACACCACACCCAACTGTGAGATCTCTCGCTCGCTCTGGCCCCACTATGACCTTAAACGCACCAAGACTCTCCTAAGCTTCAGGAAGAGTCGGGTGCGAACACTGACGGGAGTTATAACGGGGCACTGTGTCATCGGCCGCATGGCCACAAGGTACAGACTGCCCCACCATGACTTCTGCCGCCGCTGCAGGGACGAGGAGGAAATAGAGAGCATCCAGCACCTTCTCTGCAACTGTCCTGCACTCATGGGGAGGCGTCACCGAATACTCGGTGGCGCCTTCTACGAAGATCTGGACAGCCTGGCAAACATGCCTCTAGAGAAACTGGTGCTCTTTATAGAGGCCTCGGGTTGGTTCGTGAAAAAACCTCCCTAGGCACCGGACAATATCCCGTGACGAGTGTGGGCATCACAATGGGCAGACTTGCCTCCGAGTGACCTCGACTTCAGTCGAGCAGCCCTATAAACCTAACCTAACCTAACCATGGCGCAGAGGCATACAGCATGTGCAGTGTCATTTTATGTTGCACATAAATACAATCCTCATCTAAATGAGATGTGGACCTATGAAGGTAAATTTAATCAAAATTTTTGTAATCTCTTAAACATTACGATTTCATTATTTCAGGACCTGATTGTATTGAAAAATTTTGCCAAGTGCTTCGGGCTAAAACTGAGAGTCTTTGTGAGATGTATTGGAAATCAACTAAAAAACCAATCTACAAATTCAACATTTGGGATGAGGATTATCAGGAACACGAAGTATGCTATGCCTGCGAGGAGCAAATTTCGGTTGATGATCGTGAGAAATTCTTTAATCAATTCACGGGTCGGTATGTAGGACCTATCCATAAGGCGTGTAAACAAACATTTAGATTAAGCGATCCCTTTTTCCCTGTAGTTTGTCACAACTTGTCTCGTTATGGTATACATTTATTTGTCACATCAATAAAAGATGAACTAAAACCCATTCCTTGCAATAAAGAGCTATATATATTGCTTTAACTCAAATTTGTAAACTCGATTCATATCAACATCAATACAAAATAAGATACATAGATTCAAACAGGTTTTTAAATTCAAGCTTAGAAAAACTAGCTAGCTATATGGATATATCAAATTTTGAAAACCAAATATCAGTATGTTGTATGTCTAACCGAGGAGCAATACATAATAAATCGGAAAGTTTCTGATGTTCAGTTCTCGATGGAAATTCAAGAAAGACAAAAGCGTTCAAGATGATTGTGCCTACGGTCCGTGTATTCTTTTTAACCGTTTTGGTGTTAGTGTGTGGTGTAAATTCCGATCCTGTGAGATATATCATAGAGTGTGAAGTATCAAATTCTACAAAAGTGCTGGAAGATCTCCAATTTATAATAAACATACCAAATTCTGAGAGAAGTCTTAAAGGGAACTATCATTTAATATCCTGAAAACAGCTCAATTTTCCAGGATGCTGATAATGCTATAACCAACACCCCTCAAACTGAACGAGAAAGAATACACCTTGAAGCAACAGCAACAACAACTTCAACCATCACAAGCCCCCCAGAAGCGGATGCGGAATCAAGTACAACTACAACCACCCCAGAAGTGAAAGCGGAATCAATAACCAGCAACCTCAACTTCACCCAGCAAGCAAATCCTCTTCGGGATATATACTAATGAGGATGGGGATGAATTTGATGATGATAATAGCGAAAATAGCGTAAGTTGTATTCCTTTTAAAAGGAACATAACTCTGAAAAAATCAGTCGAGCAAATCAGTTTTAAAAATAAACTGTTTTGAATTTGCGAAATGATAAGTCCTGAATCCTTGAAGAGAGAGAGAGAGCTAGTGATGGGAAACTTAGGGAAAGGTTGTATGAAAGTGTTAGTCGCATTAAAGCGAGAAATAGTATGAATCGTCAAATCGATTCATACATAAGTGAGATACAAAGCGATCAGGCTCAGGTTCTAATTGATTCTTATCTGAATAATAAGCGATTGACGGAAAATTTCTTGATGAGCATTTGAAGACAATAGAAGAGTCGGACGGAGATCCTGAGGAATTTATACTAGATTCAGGTTTAAATGATTATAAATCAAAACTCAATGTTAATGTTGAATAACTTAGTGAGAGGTGTTAAAAATTTATAGTTTACAGCTGCTTTCATATAGCAAAGAAGAAGCAGCCATGGATGATGAAACAGTAGTTGTAGAAGGTAAGCAAAAAAGTAATTTTTTTTCAAACCTGATATTAATATTTTCTTTTCTTTCTTTCTTTTTATTCCAGGCGGGGTTGATAACTACATTCCAAGCTATTAAACTTGAAAGTGAAAATTCATCCGATGAGGCATTAGCTGATTATTATTAATTATTATTATTATTAATTATTATTAATATAATTAATTATTATATTAAGGGTAGCCTTAACCAATTATAAGAAAAAAATACCTTTAAGCATTTTATTTTGTAATTTCAGTAATTGAAAAATTTCAATTGATCGAAATAATACAGTTATATTCTTTATTCATAAAACTTATATATATAATAACAAATTTTGATACTAATACAATTGTAATAACAATAAAAAAAATCATGCAATTATTTATACAATTTAAAGTTACAGTTCAATTCGATGTAAATCATTAAAATGTTTTGTTTATATTAAAATTTAACTTTTGTGTTGCTTTTTATTTTCTTTAACTCCTGGTTAGCGAATGCAATCATCCATTCGGATGTATTCTTTTCATTTTTACACGATTCTAGTTCGAGGTTTGTTCACGAGCCCGACCAGATCCTCTATTTTTAAATCATATGAGTCATGCTCATATAATAGCTATTCACAGCTACAAGCCTTCTCATAAACTAGTGGATTCTAAACGAAGATGGATGACCTAGAAATTATTTTTATAAACTCGCAACCTGAGACAACCATAGATCTGGACTCCCAACCCGACTCCGTGGACCTTTCGCTGATATTCGGAATCAAAACGCAAGAATATATAGCGCAATGGAATTGACGAAATGTATTCATTCATCTTCCCGGATGATGACAGTATATTCGATTTGGTCGATGATCATGACGACGGGGAGAGAAAACGATTCGAGCTTTAGGATGGAATGACAGTAGCAGCGTAGTCTCTCTGATTTTCCTGTGCTATTCATACAAATCATTTGATATGATAGCTAGCTCTCGGCTCAACCCGGAGAGAGCCGACTGCCCTGCCGAAGCTATCGGCTCCCGACCCGAAGGCCTGGGAGCCAATCGTCCAAAAATTGTATGCAGGCAGTTTTTAGTCGATTTGACGCCTCTGTGTTATTTTCTTAGTGGTTGTATGCATGCAATCTTAGAAAAGATGGTGCAAATCGTTGATGATGCAGAATTTTAATCTTAATAATATTCTTATTTATGTTTAATACAAATAGAAAAATACATACTATTTTTCTACAAATAATATGTAATAAATACAATATAAATTTTAAACAATATTTATTTTCAATGGTTAGTTTTTACTTTGATTGGTGAAATTTCACTCCTCCAAGAGACTCATAGGATTCGTTTACAACCGGATTTTGTCTAAGGGAGGATTACACAAAAAGAATAAGTAGATTTCAGGTAGAATGCAGGTACTATTGAATGTATTTATTGGTTAAATTTCACATCATCTTATTACACAGGGAGGTTTTTGAAACAGGTTTGGAACCAAAAACAGAACCTTTTTTATTCAACGGTCAAGTGACTGTTAGATAAATAGAGTCTCATGGAGGCACAAATCCCTTAGTCCTCTTCTAATAGTGAAAGGGGTTAAAACTGACAAAAAAACAAAATAATCAAAAACTAAAATGGCATCTAAAATTGTGTGGGATCAGTGCTCTTAGTCCTTTGACTTAAAAGTCAAAGAAAGATCGTAGAAATGCTTTTGAGGAGAGAGCCGACTGCCCTGGCAAGCAACTATGAAGAAGCATCAACGTCAGGAACGTCCTAGATTGGAGACTGCTCTGGAAAAACCAAATATCACCTGTACAACTTGTGGCGAAAGTTACCCGCCGTCTAGGGAAATGCTTCATACAATGACAGAAAAGCATAAGAATGCAACAGCAGCGGAAATCGAGTATAACGAAAATGTTATTTTAATTTCAATGGAGTCGCGATTTCCTTTAAAATCATATCGCGTTCAAACTGATAGAAGGGACCGGCTCGATTTAAAAGAATTTTATAATGATTGCAAAGCGGACTTAACCAAATTAGTGCGTTACTGTATGAGTGAGTACAGGTCGGTGAATACAGGTCTAAAAGTATATGGACTGTATGTCAAACAAACAGATGATGAAACCTTAACGGAAACGATGAAGCATTTCGTGACAACATATAAGCCTATATATGAAAATGAGGCGATTGATGAACATCTGAATGATGCCCTTGACCTTTTAATTACTCTAAGTAGTGAATTCCAGGACAAGGATTCAGGTTGGGCAATAACAAAATTTAAATATTTTGAACTCACAATAATTAAATTGGAACATATCGCTGTAAATAGATTTATACCAGCTTTTAATAAAATAAAATCTGGAAATGCTTTAATAAATGTTAAAAATGAAGATGATTTTTGCTTCAAGTGGTCAATTTTAGCATCATTGGAATATAGACGGCACTTGTGCACTACATTCGCAACAGCAAACCAAAAATAAATCGCACGAGATAACTTAACAAACATACTATCGAATGGTAGACATCAGGCAAGACATAATTTAAGATTTCTGGGATTGAGTTTCCAATCACAAACGAAGGAATAAAGAGATTCGAATTATCCAATGCTGATTTCAGCATAAATGTGTATGAAATCGATGACAATGGAAAAAACGTTGTAGGACCAACAGTGAGGCCTAAAACAATTCGGGGACAGCACATCAACCTATTAGGGATTAATGGTGACACTTTGCAAATGATGCATTATGTCTATATAACGTGCATGAAAAAATTATGCTATTCTCAACATAGTAAGTCCCATTGCGCTGCATATTTTTGTGAAAATTGTTTACAATTTTATACAACCACAAATACCACCCATGACAATAAAGAGTGCGGAAAAGTTGCTGCCGTATATCCTGCCCCAAATACCAAAACGGTTTTTAAAAGTTTCACCAAAAAACTATCTCCCCCTGTGGTCATTTATGATGGAATCATAGGAATCTTAATGATCCCTTAAAATCATCTACCACTATGGCTCAGAAGCATACGGCATGTGCAGTGCCATTTTATGCTGTACATAAATATAATCCTCATTTAAATGAGATGTGGAAATATGAAGGTAAATATTATCACAATTTAAAAGCAGTAAAGCTGTTCAGACATTAAGATTTACGCTATTTCCTGACCAGATTGTATCGAGAACTTTTGCCAAGTGCTTCGATCGAAAACCATTGGACTTTATGATAAGTACTGGAAATCCGTTAAAAAACCAATATAGAAGCTCAACCTTTGGGATGAGGACTATCAGTAACATGGAGAGTGCTATGCCTGTGAAGAGCACATTTCGACTGACGACCGGGAGAAGTTTTTTAACCAATTTACAGGCCAGTATGTGGGTCCTATACATAAGGTTTGTAAGCAAACATTTAAACTAAGCGACCCTTTTTTTCCAGTAGTCTTTCATAACTTGTCTCGTTATGATATTCATTTATTTGTAACATCAATAAAAGATGAACTTAGACCCATACCGTGTAATAAAGAGTTATACCTTGCGCTAACTGAAATTGTCAAGTTTGATTCTTCACATCATCAGCAATATAAAATATGATATATAGATTCAAATAGATTTTTAAACTCAAGCTAAGAAAAACTTGCTAGTTATATGGATCAATCAAATTTAAAAATTTTAAAAAACAAGTATCAAGGGGAAAAATTTGATATGTTAAGGCGAAAAGTATTTCCATACGAATATTTAGATAGCTTTAACAAATTTGATGAGCCCCAACTACCTTCGAGAGAATTTTTTTTTAACTCACTGAGTGATGAGGAGTGCAGTTTAGAATACTATAACTTTGCTCAGAAGGTTTGGAGAATATTTAATTGTAGCAGTATTCGAGATTATTTAAAATTATACTAAGAAAGCGATGTTTTAATTCTTGCTGATGTGTATTTGCTCACGAATATATAAGTTAGATATATAAGTTTCATGGGATGCAATGCTCAAATATACAAAGATAGAATTGGAGCTAGTTAGTGACCCGTATATATATAATGTTTTGAAAACTTCAGTACGCGGAGGGTTAACTCAATGCACTCAACGGATAGCTACGGCAAATAATAAATTTTTAAATATTTAAAGATTCAGGGCCAATGACCCTATAAACTATCTAGCGTACCTTGATGCCAACAATTTATATGGTTGGGCCATGAGCCAACCACTTCCAAATTCCAATTTCAAATTTCTAAGTAGCGATGAAATTCAATCTTCCAACGCTCTAAGTATATCTGCTTGCGGGGATGTAGGATACATCTTAGAAGTAGATCTGAAATATCCTGATTCTATACACAATAAACATAATAGTTTACCATTCTGCCCCGAAATAAGATTCCTCCAGGCGGAAAACAAACAAAATTGATAGCGCATTTATCTAATTAAAAATAATTATATAATACATTTGAAGCAGTTGCAGCTATGTATAGAACAAGGTATGATTTTAGAAAAAATATCTCGAGTATTATCTTTCAAGCAATCCTTGAAAACAGAGAGAGCTAGTGATGGGAAACTTAGGGAAAGGTTGCATGAAAGTGTTAGTCGCATTAAAGCGGAAAATAGTATGAATCGTCAAATCGATTCATGCATCAGTGAGATACAAAGCGATCAGGCTCAGGTTCTAAATGATTCCTATCTGAATAATAAGCGATTGACGGAAAATTGCTTGATGAGCATTTGAAGACAATAGAAGAGTCGGACGGAGATCCTGAGGAATTTTTACTAGATTCCGGTTTAAATGATTATAAATCAAAACTCAATGTTAAAGTTGAATAACTTAGTGAGAGGGGTTAAAAAAATTATAGTTTACAGCTCCTTTCATATAGCAAAGAAGAAGCAGCCATGGATGATGAAACTGTAGTTGTAGAAGGTAAGCAAAAAAGTAATTTTTTTTTCAAACCTGATATTAATATTTTCTTTTCTTTCTTTCTTTTTTATTCCAGGCGGGGTTGATAACTACATTCAAGCTATTAAACTTGAAAGGGAAATTTATCCGATTAGGCATTAGTTGATTACTATTAATTTATATTATTATTAATTATTAATTAATTATTATATTAAAGGTAGCATTAACAATTATATGCATTTTGTAATTTAAGTAGTTGAAAAATTTCAATTGTTTCATTGTTTATTGTTTAAAGTAAAATGTTTCGAAATAATACAATTATATTCTTTATTCATAAAACTTATATATATAATAACAAATTTTTATACTAATACAATTTTTACAATAATAATAATAATATAATAATAATAATTCGTTCGTCCTCTTTCGTTGTGACCTGACGTGTTTTTGTTTTGCGCTCCGCATTTTCCTTTTATTTTGCTTAAACAGCCGGTGTTTTCACTTTTTTATATTTAAATTAACTCTCCTACTAACTAACATCAAAATCAATATTTACCGCGGGTGCATGCCTAATGCAAAATGTGTAGGGATCTCGGGCCGTGTAGGCGATGCCATTTCCCAAAACAACGGCCTGCATTATAGTTGTGAGGAATGCCGTGCTGAGTTTCTACACGCCATGCGTTCGTTCATGAGGCAGACGCAGAGTGGCTTCAAAGAGCTGATCGTAGGCTTTAAACCAAGAGCCAAGAGTTAAATAAGCAATTAGTGTCTGATTTGAATGACTTTGGAAAGTTGTAAAAATGTGCTTATTAAGACAAAAATATGCATTTTTTTGTCTGAATTGGGTGACTTTGAAACTGTTTTGTAAAAATGTTTGTTATAAATGTTGATATTATCGAAATATAAATTATATTATCGAATTATAAATAAGCAATTCTTGTCTGCTTTGGGTGACTTTGGAAAGTTGTTGTAAAAATGTCTGAAATAAAGACCGAAATTATCGAAATTCGAACTATGTAAGCAAATATAAACTAAATAAGCTATTAGTGTCTGATTTGGATGACTTTGAAATGGGTCACTTCGGAGAGTATGCAGGTAGACATGTCTGTAGCGTCCGTGTCCGTCGAGTCCGCACCCAACTCCTTAATTATCCCATCAGTTTCGCTCCCACCAGCTAATAGATGTCCAGGACCACCGGATACTCGCATCACAGGTACTAGGCCTGTGGTGCCAAAACCACTGGCTGGAGTCCCACCAAAGCGACAAGTTTTTGTCTCGTGGCTAGCCCCTGACCTCATATCCAATGATGTAACCGCTTTTATACAAAGCAAAATAAAAGCCGTTGGCTTAAAGGTGGAAAAGTTTAACTTTTCTTACGCCAGGGCGATATCTTCCTTTAAGATAAGCGTCTCCCTGACTCAATTTGAAACCATTTGTTCCGCCAAGTTTTGGCCGGAGTATTTGGTGGTTAAAGAGTTTAAGGCTAAGAAAAAGAATAGGCCCCCCATAACTCTTCCTAGTAGTCAGACCAGTGCTCCATCTTTACCCTCAACTTCTACCCATCCAAAAAACTAACTTCTTCTCTTTTAGTTACCTACCAGAATGCTAGAGGCTTGCGTAATAAGCTCAGCACTCTTTTTCTTGAGAGTCTCGCATTCTCGTCCCATCTTATTGTGTTTACTGAGACCTGGTTAAAGCCGGACATTCTTAGTTCCGAAGTTTTGGCAAGTCGGTACACAATTTTTAGAGTTGACCGTTCGTCTCGACGTGGAGGTGGTGTTCTCATTGCAGTGGACTCAACCTTCACGTCGGAACATTTCATGGTCCAGGTTCAACAAGACCTGGAATCCTGTGCGTAAAACTGATTCTCCCAGGCTTTTCCATTTTCATTACTTGCTCGTATATTCCACCTTCCTCGGATATCTTAATATACGAGCATCACCTGTCCGCTTTAAGAACTGTTTCTTCCTCGCTACCAGATAAAGACCATATGATAGTTCTTGGTGATTTCAATTTGCCAGGTACTGTTTGGTCTTCTAATAACCTTGTGCCCATGTCACAACATGACTTTATCGACGGCTTGCTAGACCTATCCCTGTCTCAAGTCAACCATGTGAAAAATTCCTTGGGTCGATTGCTTGATCTGTGCTTTGTCTCGGATCCGACCATAGCGTTGTTAACCCGAGCCCTTCCGCTCACTATACCTGAAGACTCCTACCATACTTCACTCGAAGTGTTGGTCGATATTGGCCCTACTGTATTGGATCGAATGGGTAGGCTATCTGAACGTGTCCGCTGCTTTCGTAAAGCCGAGCTTACGAAGCTTAATAGCCTCATTAGTGATTTTGATTGGTCCGCTCTGTACTTGTGCACTGACGTTATGAAAGGCACAACCATTTTTTACAATGTACTTGACACATTTTTTGATTCTTGTGTCCCACTTTCTTGTCCGGTTAGATCTGGAAAGCCTCCTTGGCTTACCAAAGAGTTATCCAGTCTAAAAAACTTAAAATTAGGACTTTATAAAAAATTTCGAGATGTTGGTTCTCCCTCTTCTCTTTCTCACTATGTAATAGCTCGGTCAAATTTCTCCGTTTTTAACGCTCAATGCTATAAAAACTACCTATCTCGATGCAGGATACGATTTTCACAGGACCCTAAACAGTTTTACAGCTTCGTAAATAGTAAGCGTAGAACGTCCGCACATCCATCCTCGCTATCTTTTCTCAATATGTCAGCAAACAATGATCAGGCAATTGCCGATCTTGTTGCCAAATTTTTCCAAACAACCTATTCTCATGAAAGCTACTCTGCTCAGCCGTAACCATACAGTTTACCAAGGTCGAATGGCATCTTCAGCCCCTTGTTAAATGAAAGCTCACTGCTTCATGATCTTCGACTAGTTAAGTCGGTGTTTTCACCAGGTCCCGACGGAGTTCCCGGCTGTGTAATTAGGTACTGTGCCGACGCTCTGTGCCGACCCTTGCTCAGTAACTTTCAGTCATGGTGTTGTGCAAATATGTTACACTTAAATGATTCGAAATGCAAAGTAATGACATTTCATCACTTCAGGTCCCTTTTGGCTCCTTATAGCCTCTGCGGTGGTCCTCTTGAGAGAATTACCTTGGTTGATGATCTTGGTGTTAAATTAGACCCAAAGTTAAAGTTTTCTGAACACATTTGCTACCATGGTAAATAAAGCCATGGGCGTGCTTGGGCTTATAAAGAGGTGGTCAAAGGAATTTGACGACCCCTATATAACGAAGACTCTCTATATCTCGCTTGTTCGTCCGATTTTAGAGTACGGCTCTTATGTATGGTGCCCCAGTACAAAGTACACCAAGACTGTATAGAATTAGTCCAGAAAAACTTTTTACTTTTTGCTCTGCGTGGCCTTAACTGGGATGCAAGTGTGACTGCCATCTTACCCTCGTAGATTGCTTTTAGTAAACCGTCCAACATTAGTGAGTCGTAGAAAAATGCTTGGGGTAATTTTTTGCACAACCTGATCAGATCTACTAGAAACTTTATTCCCTTGTTCCTTTCGCGTTGTAGATCGAATTATTCCTTGCACGAACCATTTAGGGTCCTATGCTCGGACTTCAATTCCCTTCCTCTTCTTAAATCACTAATACATACATACCTTTCCCGTAATTAGTACTATTTCTTAGCTATCTTTGCATGGTTAGCTCTTTGAGTTGTGTTTAGCTCTAATTTTCCTAGAATTTTAGTCTAACACCTATCTTTCCTGAATGCTCGCGATCGGTTCGGTAACACGCGTCGCGCGTCATGCGGCAGCGCCCCTCGGTTGGTTGGGCTGCGTTTCTGCCTGGGTTCCGCGCGTAACAGGCTTCGGCTTAGTGTGTTAGCTTAGTGGTGCAGTCATTGCATATCACCGTCCAGACTATATACATATAAATATTAATTCATTTTATCAACATAGCAGTATAACTTTTGAGTCGGCTGTTGGTAGACCTAACAATGAGTCGAAATATTTTAGACCAGTTGACTAAGACACGAAACGTCTTGAAAAGAAAATTCGATGACCTTAAACATATTAAGAATGAAAATGCAATTCAATGGGAAGAAAGTTTTAAACCGATTACAGATCCCTTACATCACTCGTTAGTAAGAATAAAAATG
The DNA here is from genome assembly GCA_018150885.1 of Drosophila tristis. Taxonomy (NCBI): domain Eukaryota; kingdom Metazoa; phylum Arthropoda; class Insecta; order Diptera; family Drosophilidae; genus Drosophila; species Drosophila tristis. The sequence continues at coordinate 93,303 of JAECWT010000257.1, read as the reverse complement.
AGAAATTTAAAAGTATCAAAAATGAGCAGGACTTGTTGATGACGATGAATACAGTGATGTTTAGTTTATCCTTATCCTTATCCTTTACTACTTGGTGGCGCCACTATCGGTGAAAATGTAAACTAAATTTGCTTCTCTCCTCTGTAAATTTTCTCAAATCGATATCGATCCTCTCTCTCTCAAATAAAATTTATCCTTCGATCCTCCCTCTCACTCATGCTCACTTTCCTCTCTCTTATTTAAAATGTACCTGTTTATTCTATTGGTTCCTTAAACAGGTATTTTATCTCCTTGAAATTATTCTGATGTGATAGTTTAGTTTTTTTTTTTTTCCAAGCATTTGCCGGCATAGGGACCTCGATGACTTTAAACCTTTGTTTTACTATTCTGTGTAAATACCTTCTCTGTTTTGTATTCCTAACACTGTCCTATAGTTGAGTGCCTACATAATAGCTACTCACAGCTATAAGCTATTACAGAAACTAGTAAACTGTAAAAAAAGATGGATAACCTAGAGATCATTTTTATTGATTCGCAACCGGAGGAAGCCATAAATTTGGTTTCTCAACCAGACTCAGTAGACCTTTCCCAGATTTTTGGAATTAAAACCCAAAAATATCTCGAGCGGAATTGGACTCCTATCAATGAGATTCAATGGGATGATGACAGTGAGGATGATGACCTCATGATATCATCAAATACTCCATGACTGAAACGCCATTCGTTTTGCCGGATGATGATCATATTTTCGATTTGGTCGATGATCAAGACTGCGGCGAAAGGGATCGACTCAGGGATCTACTTCGGGATGAAGATGACGCTGAGTTAATAGCGGCGTTGGAAAGAACTGAGGCTGGATTTAAATAAGGCGAGAAAGCATATGTATAATAAAAATATTCGATGTATTTTTCTAATCATAATATTATATACATACATACATAGGTATAATAAATAGAATACTACATTTAAGAAATTTATTTTCAATGTTTCCCTTACTTCTGATTGGGTGAATGTCACTTCCTACTATTACATGTTACATCCCCCAGAGAATCATAGGATTCGTTTGAATCAGGTTTTCCAAGCGAGGATTACACAAAAGAATAAGTGCATTTCAGGTATAGGTACCTGGTATTGAATGTATTTATTGGTTGAATTTCACATCCTATTATTACATAGTCAGCAGAAGAAATCGTTTTGAAACCGGTTTTAAACAGTACTGAACCTGTTGAATACAAAAGACTGAGTAGGCGTTAGGCAGATAAATAGAACGCTTTTTATGAAAAACTCTTAGTTCTCTTCTAATAGTGAAAGTGATCAAACAAAATATAAAAATTTCAAAATGAATCCCGAAATCGCGTGCACTATGTGTTCAGAGTTTGTTAAATTAACAGAGTTCGCCTCTCACTACGACAGTTGCGTAGGACCGCGGATTCCGATTGAGTGCAATCTATGCTATAAATCCTTAGAGGGAACAGAGATCGACTCTCATTATGAGAGTTGCTTAGGTCCCCAGAAAAAGTTGAGTGCGATCTATGTTTGAATTTCCTCGACTTAGCAGAGCTAGACTCTCATTATGAGGTATGTTCTGCTCAAAGAAATGCTTTCAACGTGCTAATGAGGAAATCTTCTTCGACAACTGACCTCCGAGAACAGTCAACTTCAAGATCTTCAAAACGGCCTAGAATGAATGCACCAGCGGAAAACATTGACTGTGCAATATGCGGTGAGAGTTACACTCCCTCGAAGGAAAAGCGCCATATTATGTCTGAAAAGCATAAGAATGCCGCTGCAGACCAAATACATAACAATCCTAATATTATCAACCTGGCATCAAACTCGAAATTTCCCATAAAATCATATCGGGTTCAATCCAGCAAAAGTAATCGGATTGACTTAAAAGATTTTTATAATGATTGTAAAAATGATATAATCAATTTACTTAATTGTTGTTTGAGCGAGTACAGAGCCGTAAAGTTCAATTTAAAAGTATATGGTCTGTATGTCAAGCAAACTGATGATGAAACCTTGACAGAAACAATGAAGCATTTCATAACTTCATACAAACCCATAAATGAGCAAGAGTTCATTGATGAACACTTAAATAACGCTCTGGAAAACCTTATAACTTTAAGCAGCGAATTCCAGGAGAAGGATTCAGGTTGGGCTATAAAAAATTTTAAATATTTTGAGTTAACAATAATTAAACTGGAACACATCCCTGCAAGGGGGTATATAGAAGCTCCTAAAAAAATAAAATCACGAAATGCTATCATCAATGTTAAAAATGTAGATGATTTTTGTTTCAAGTGGTGTATTTTAGCATCATTAGCATATAAAAGACATGCAGAAACTACATTTACAAGATCAGTTGAAAAAAGGTTGGCTCGAGACAAATTAGCAATCCCATCAAGCTATCGCATTTTAAACATAAACCAGGAAATAATTCATTATAACGGTTTTAGACTCGATTTTTCTGAGATTGAGTTTCCAATAACAAGCAAAGGAATAAAGCGATTCGAAAAAGCCAATGAGGATTTCAGCATCAATATATATGAAATTGATGATAATGGTAAAAACGTTGTGGGACCCACAGTGAGGACTAATAAAATTCGTCCTAATCATATAAACTTGCTAGGCATCAATAGTGATATGCAAATGATGCATTATGCCTATATAACGTGCATGAAGAAGTTATGCTATTCCCAACATAGTAAATCTCATAGTGCAGCATATTTTTTACGATAACTGTTTGCAATTTTATAGTACTACAAATACTATTCACGACACTAAGGAGTGTGGAAAAGTTGCGGCTCTATATCCAGAACCCAATACTAAAACCATATTTAAAAGTTGGTCGAAAAAACTTTCACCCCCAGTCGTAATTTATGCTGACATCGAGGCTGTTTTGGAAAATTTCCATAGAAATCTTAATGATCCCTCCAAATCATCGACTACTATGGCGCAGAGGCATACAGCATGTGCAGTTTCATTTTATGTTGCACATAAATACAATCCTCATCTAAATGAGATGTGGACATATGAAGGTAAATATTATAAAATAAATAAATAAATATAAATAAACTCTAAGCATTACGACTTCGTTATTTCAGGACCTGATTGTATTGAAAAATTCTGTCAAGTGCTTAGGGCTAAAACTGATGGCCTTTATGAGAAGTACTGGAAATCTAGTAAAAGCCCATATATGAATTCAATATTTGGGATGAAGACTGTCAGGAACACGAAGCGTGCTGTGCCTGCGATGAGCAAATTTTGGTTGATGATCGTGAAAAATACTTCAATCAATTCACGGGCCAATATGTAGGGCCTATTCATAAGGTCTGTAAACAAACATTTAGATTAAGCGATCCCTTTTTCCCTGTGAGTGTCACAACTTGTCTCGATATGACATCCACTTATTTGTAACATCGATAAGAGATGAATTGAAACCCATTCCTTGCAATAAAGAGTTATATATTGCGTTAACTCAAACTTGCAAGCTTGATTCACATCTTCATCAATATAAAATAAGATACATAGATTCAAATAGATTTTTAAATTCGAGCTTAGAAAAACTTGCTAGCTATATGGATGTATCCAATTTCAAAATATTGAACAGCAAATATCAAAACGAAAAATTTGACATGCTACGAAGAAAAGGAGTATTTCCCTATGACTATTTAGATAGTTTTCAAAATTTGAGGAATCCCAGCTCCCTTCAAGGGAATATTTTTATAATTCTCTGAATGATGAGGAATGTAGCGTGGAAGATTATAACTTTGCTCAGAGCGTGTGGAGAATGTTTAACAGTACTAGTATTAGAGATTACTTAAAATTATACTTGGAAAGCGATGTTCTAATTCTTGCCGATGTATTCGAAAATTTTAGAACTCTTTGTTCAACGAGTATACAGACTAGATCCCATTAATTATGTTACTGCTCCTTCAGTTTCATGGGATGCAATGCTTAAATACACAAAGATAGAATTGGAACTTATAAGTGATCCTGATATTTATAACTTTTTAAAAACTGCAGTCCGGGGAGGGTTGACTCAATGTACCCAAAGGATCGCTACAGCAAATAAAACATTTTTAAATATTTAAAGATTCAGGGCCAATGACCCTATAAACTATCTAGCGTACCTTGATGCCAACAATTTATATGGGTTGGGCCATGAGGCAACCATTTCCAAATTCCAATTTCAAATTTCTAAGTAGCGATGAAATTCAATCTTCCAACGCTCTAAGTATATCTGCTTTGCGGGGATGTAGGATACATCTTAGAAGTAGATCTGAAATATCCTGATTCTATACACAATAAACATAATAGTTTACCATTCTGCCCCGAAATAAGATTCCTCCAGGCGGAAAACAAACAAAATTGATAGCGCATTTATCTAATTAAAAATAATTATATAATACATTTGAAGCAGTTGCAGCTATGTATAGAACAAGGTATGATTTTAGAAAAAATATCTCGAGTATTATCTTTCAAGCAATCCTTGAAAAGAGAGAGCTAGTGATGGGAAACTTAGGGAAAGGTTGCATGAAAGTGTTAGTCGCATTAAAGGGAAAATAGTATGAATCGTCAAATCGATTCATGCATCAGTGAGATACAAAGCGATCAGGCTCAGGTTCTAAATGATTCCTATCTGAATAATAAGCGATTGACGGAAAATTGCTTGATGAGCATTTGAAGACAATAGAAAGAGTCGGACGGAGATCCTGAGGAATTTATACTAGATTCAGGTTTTAATGATTATAAATCAAAACTCAATGTTAAAGTGAATAACTTGGTGAGAGGTGTTAAAAATGTATAGTTTACAGCTGCTTTCATATAGCAAAGAAGAAGCAGCCATGGATGATGAAACAGTAGTTGTAGAAGGTAAGCAAAAAGTAATTTTTTTCAAACCTGATATTAATATTTTCTTTTCTTTCTTTCTTTTTATTCCAGGCGGGGTTGATAACTACATTCAAGCTATTAAACTTGAAAGTGAAAATTCATCCGATGAGGCATTAGCTGATTATTATTAATTATTATTATTATTAATTATTAATTAATTATTATATTAAGGGTAGCCTTAACAATTATAAGAAAAAAATACCTTTAGCATTTTGTAATTTCAGTAATTGAAAAATTTCAATTGATCGAAATAATACAGTTATATTCTTTATTCATAAAACTTATATATATAATAACAAATTTTGATACTAATACAATTGTAATAACAATAAAAATAATCATGCAATTATTTATACAATTTAAAGTTACAGTTCAATTCCGATGTAAATCATTAAAATGTTTTGTTTATATTAAAATTAAAACTTTTGTGTTGCTTTTTATTTTCTTTAACTCCTGGTTAAGAATGCAATCATCCATTCGGATGTATTCTTTTCATTTTTACACGATTCTAGTTCGAGGTGTTCACGAGCCCGACCAGATCCTCTATTTTTAAATCATATGAGTCATGCTCATATAATAGCTATTCACAGCTACAAGCCTTCTTATAAACTAGTGGATTCTAAACGAAGATGGATGACCTAAAAATGATTTTTATAAACTCGCAACCTGAGACAACCATAGATCTGGACTCCCAACCTGACTCCGTGGACCTTTCGCTGATATTCGGAATCAAAACGCAAGAATATATAGCGCAATGGAACGTCTTAAGTGATATTGTATGGGATGATGATCTCGATGACCTAACTGCTGCTCCGATTGACGAAATGTATTCATTCATCTTCCCGGATGATGACAGTATATTCGATTTGGTCGATGATCATGACGACGGGGGAGAGAAAACGATTCGAGCTTTAGGATGGAATGACAGTAGCAGCGTAGTCTCTCTGATTTTCCTGTGCTATTCACTACAAATCATTTGATATGATAGCTAGCTCTCGGCTCAACCCGGAGAGCCGACTGCCCTGCCGAAGCTATCGGCTCCCGACGGAAGGCCTGGGAGCCAATCGTCCAAAAAATTGTATGCAGGCAGTTTGTGGTCGATTTGACGCCTCAGTGTTATTTTTCTTAGTGGTTGTATGCATGCAATCTTAGAAAAGATGGTGCAAATCGTTGATGATGCAGAATTTTAATCTTAATAATATTCTTATTTATGTTTAATACAAATAGAAAAATACATAATATTTTTCTACAAATAATATGTAATAAATACAATATAAATTTTAAACAATATTTATTTTCAATGGTTGGTTTTTACTTTGATTGGTGAAATTTCACTCCTCCAAGAGACTCATAGATTGTTTATAACCCGATTTTTGTCTAAGGGAGGATTACACAAAAAGAATAAGTAGATTTCAGGTAGAATGCAGGTACTATTGAATGTATTTATTGGTTAAATTTCACATCATCTTATTACACAGGGAGGTTTTGGAAACAGGTTTGGGAACCAAAAACAGAACCTAACCTTTTCATTCAACGGTCAAGTGACTGTTAGATAAATAGACTCTCATTGTTAGTGTGTGTTTGTGTGTGTGTTTTGGTATGCATACGGTACATAAACCGTCTACAAATTTGTCGTCGCAACTAGAACTTGAACCAGTTGGACTGCGGAGAAAATGAGGGTCTGAAGACACAGCGACAGCCTCTGTTGATTGCAGTTGTAGAGAATGAGTGAACAGGCAGTGATGGTACTGTTTCTGATACTGATTTTATTCAACAAACTTAATTTCTATTTATAGGTAACAAAAGGTACAGAAAGTGCTGAGTCTAGTAAGAATATGGTAAAGGGAATGGGAATTAATATTGAATTAATTTGGATTTAATATGATATTGTGTTATTGGGCAATTGTGATAGTCAGCAATTCCACCAGTGTTTTTGCCCTCTGACGGGCGATCGCATCGTTGGCAGAAATTGCTGCAGAAGCGGTTATTGTTGACTCAGCTACAATGCTTTGTCGTTTGTTATTGTGTCTCCCGTTACATGGGTCGACCTGACTTATTCGATAAGTGTATATTATGTAATATTAATTACTGCATAAATATGCGACTAAACATTCTCCCGGCCGTTGAACTGGTGTTCAACCATCGCCCAAGTCGACTGAAAAGCGGCGTGGAATGGGGATCGGGGGTGATGATCCGCGTGGCTCTGCTTGGTTGATTGTTGACGGCCTTGGGTTCCATGATTGATACTTCTTCCGGAGAATGAACGCAATAATCAATAGCATTGATATTGCTAGGGCAGCATAAGTAGCGATTTGATGATGCTGCACTGTGTTGAGATGGTGTGGCAGCCTTTGTTGATTGATTGCCACTAGTTGCAGGCGTAAATCTTCCAATTCTTGAAGATAGTCTGATGTCTGGTTCTCCAATTGTACAGTTTCTGGCGAAGGGGGTGTCGTTGGTAAGCGTATGTCCCCAAATCGAGTGTAGGTTGATTTGACTTCACTGATTGTTGTGCTGAAGGTACTGATGCTTATTTCTGTATTGCGAGCAGTGCATCCAGGTGACAGTGAGAGCAAGCCAGTTCCTTCCAGTTGTATAGTTGACGGAGACCCGTTGCAAACTGCCTGAAGTCTCATTGTAGAGTGTGTTGCAAAAATCCATTTATTTGCTTCCTGTGTCTTGTACCACACCATGTCCGCCTTCGTGTGTGTGACTTCACATAAAGGTGCCGTTTTATTGTTAAACAACTGAAACTCACAGCGATTGTCGACATTGAAGACTGTTTGATGATCAAAACAGATGTATTCTGCGTTGAGTAGTTTAAAGCAGCGTCGAAATTCTTCTGGAGTAAATCCCATGAATTGATCTCGGTGAGTGTTTACAGTGATGATGGTTGTTTTGAGATTAAACAAGCTCCAACTTGTTGAATCCCAGACCGGAATCGGCATGATACTGAAAACTTCGAGCTGAACTGTTGAAACTAACGGTAGTGTCACCTTGAAAATGACGTGTGTGGCAGTCAGTGTTCCTTCAGCTCGCATGAGCCTGTATAATTGTATCACATTTTGTGTTGTGACAGGCAGCATTTGATCAGCTGGCAAGTGATCCCGGATTTGGTCTAGTTGCTCTCTTAATTGCTCAGGAGATACTAGCGTTGGGCTTATTATCCGATGGTGAATGCCGATTAGTACATCAGATATGTCAGACTGCATACGTTGAAGACTCGTTGTCAGCAGAGTTAGTTGTGCTGTGAGCACTAGGTATGACTGAAGTAGATGAGCGCCGCGATATGTTCCTCTTTCTCGGCTGAGGGTTGCCACTTGTTGTTCCAATACCTTTTGGCGGTTGTCCATGGCTGACTTATCCTTCCTGATCACGTTCATTGTGGAGTCGACAATTGACGTTTGATTTCGTAGTAGATGTAGCAGAAAGTCTTCGTTGGTTTGTACCCTTTCGATTACTTTGGCCATTTTCTCAGCATATGTAGAGTCAAGTACACCGAATAGCTGGTGTGCCACGTTTCCTACTATATCCAGCGGTGATCTGCGTTGTCGAGAGGCCTTCATTAGCATATTTCCTGTTTGTAGTTCTTTGTACAAATGTTGAAAGTGTTGAAATATGGAGTTGCACGCTGGAACATTTTTAGTTCAGGGCACATGTGTCCTAGTTCGGACATTCCGGCTGACATGACTTGCATATCCTTCCAATATGGATCCAAGTCGTAGTATACAATCATGGTCCATTCGGAAGTGGTCATTCTTGAGGTTCCAAGTTTCTCATAGAATATTCCAGGCTTGTTTGCAAATTGCGTCACATTTATTGATTGTGAAAATGCTAATGGCAGCATGAGAAGTAACACTAACAATGTGGATGTTAGCGTAGGTAATGATAACCTTTTTCGCTGTGTTGGTGGCTCCTCTATTTCCGCAATGTCTTGAATATCATTTTTTGGAGCGTTTTGCGTTGAACGGAATTTGAGCTTCTTCGAGTCTTCCGCCAACTCGGATGAGCTCATCCCTCCTAGTAAGGGAGATAACGAAATGATCGAACTCTTTTTATCCACTGTTTTATAGCGTTTTAATTGTTTTAAATCCGCTGTGAACTCAACTTGTTGAATCGTTCGTAGAATCATAGTGCGAGCACGCCTTAGTTCTCCTGTGCAAAGTGTCGTTGTAGTGGCTCTATTAGTTTTGTAGCAGCAGCGAAACATGTACGCTACAATACGTTGTAGTTTGTTGAACGAGTTGCTATGTCTGCATGTGTATTACTCTTCTGCGAGAGAGCTAGATGCGATTGGCAAGCTGATATGCTTAGCCTTTCTCTCGAGATTGCTGGGCTCAATGATGGGTGGTTTTGTCCATTTATCTCCTGATCCGTGCAAGAATAATGGTCCGTATAGCCATAGACTATGATCCCTTAGCTTGCTTGCTAGGATTCCTCTTGAAAGGACATCTGCTGCGTTGTTGGCTGATGACACATGACGCCATTGTAATTGGTTAGTCAATGCCTGGATTTTGGCGATTCGATTTGCCACGAAGGTGTGGTATGTGGACGCCGATGCGTTAATCCAGGACAGTACAACGGTGGAATCAGTCCAGAAGCTTCCTGGTACTGTGTCAAGGTTCATATGGAGATCCCTTCTAACTCGATTGGTGAGTTCGGCACCTAACACTGCAGCGCACAGTTCTAGACGTGGTAGAGATTGTTTGGCGGTGGGTGCTACTCGAGACTTTGAGCATAATAGTCGTACAGAGACTTGATTGTTTTTGTAGGTGGCTCGTACGTACACTGCCGCACCATAGGCTCGTTCTGATGCGTCTACAAAGGTATGTAGATCCTGGGTGACTGGCACTTTTCCATCATATACGTGCCGGGAATCTCCATTGAGTTTAATGATTGTAGGTCCTCCCGGTACTCCATCCATTCGTTTTGGAGTTGTAATGGTAGTTCATCGTCCCAATCGAGTTTAATCTCCCACAGCTGTTGCATAAATATTTTTGCCTTGACTATCACTGGGGCAAAGAGACCCAGTGGGTCAAAGATTTGGGCCAATTCTGAGCACACGACCCTTTTGGTGATGCGTGTTGCATGGCTTTTTGTGGTTCGTCCTCGCAGGTGGTCTTGTTTTGGCATCCAAATGAGACCCAGCGTTTTAACGCTGTATTGCTCTAATGTTTCACCTAGTTTGACGTCGTTGACAATGTCCTCTTTAGGGATTCCTTGCAAGAGCTGGTCGTTGTTGGAGCACCATTTCCGAAGTTTAAGGCCGCACGGTAGCAATATTTTATTAAGTTCTTTTGAACTTGTATCGCTTCCTGAATGGTATCCGCGCCAGTGAGACAGTCGTCCACATAGAAATCGTTCTTCAATGCAGCAGATCCAATAGGTAATCTGTTTTGGCTCCGAGTTGCCAAATGATCCAAACATTTTGTTGCTAGGAATGGAGCAGATGTGGTTCCATATGTAACTGTTTTTAAGCGATAGTACCTGATATCTTCAGATGGATTGTTTCTCCAGACTATCATCTGATGAAATTGATCCTCGGGATTTATCCACACTTGTCGGTACATTTTCTCGATGTCCGCTGTGAATACGTACTTATGTATACGAAAACGTAGTAGAATGGACATAAGTTCACTCTGAACTGTGGGTCCGGCATGCAGAATGTCGTTTAGAGACTTTCCACTTGTTGATTTACATGATGCATCAAACACGACCCGTAACTTTGTGCTGGTGCTCTCAGGTTTGAGTACACAGTGGTGTGGTATGAAGTAGTGTCTCTCCGGCACCTGAGTTGCTGGGACCTTCTTCATGTGTCCAAGTCCTTCATATTCATTCATGAATTCCACATAGCCTTTCCAGGTGTCTGGTGAAATCCGTCGCTCTAATGCCAGGAATCTTTTCGTTGCAGATTCCAAAGACTATCAACCTGCCATCCGATGCTGTTTGTAAGTTCTCTATAAAGTGAGCTTCGCAATGTGCTTCGATTGGCGTGCGTGGTTTTTCTTCCGTCTCTAAGTTGTCCAGAGTCCAGAATTTTTCCATTAGCTCGTTGAGTCCAATTGCACAAATGGATGCTGAGTTGTGTGCAGACCTGATTTTTCCTGCCACAATCCATCCCAATTTTGTATTTTGCAGCAACGGGCCTCCTGAATTTGGCTGTTTTTGGTCTGGGAGTAGTAGCGAATAATAGTGCTCTGCTCCGATAAGCATGTCGATCTTTCCCGGTTTATAGAAATCCGGATCTGCCAGTGGGCAATTGGTTGGTATGTTCAAGTTTATTTCATCGAGTGCCTGCGCTGGTTGATCAGCAATTATCTGAGGTAGTACGAATGCTTCAATTCTTTGCGTAAATCCGCCGTGAAGGGATTTTATTAGAACATTTACTCGTGCTCTGCTGGTCTTTGACTGACCTCCAATTCCTTCGATGCGTAATGTTGTATCATTAATTTTTACTGACAACATTGATGCCATTCGCTCAGAGATCAGGTTGATCTGTGATCCTGAATCCAGCAGGGCTCTGAAATTGGCTCTCTGTCCATTGTTTGCTTCTACTGCTACTTTTGCTGTGGCTAACAGGTTGTAGTTATTGTTACTTGCTGCGCCAACCGTCGGAGCTCTTGGTTCTGTACTTACGGCCGATGGTATGTCCAAGTGGAGCAGTGTATTGTGTTTTTGTCGCACTTGAAACATGTCCGACCTGGACATGCATTTGTTTTGTGGTTTGTTTTAAAACAGTTGACACACAATTTCTGCTTTTGGACCCAGTTTAGTCGTTCTGATGGTGATTTGGAGCGAAACTCATCGCATCCGTATAGCCAATGGCTTGCCTTCTTGCAGAATGAGCAGAGAGGCGTCTTCGATTTTCCAGTGTTTACGGTTGCACATGTTGTGCCTTTTGGCTCTTTCCTTGACATTTGTGTCTTTTTGCCTGTTCCTAGAACTCGAACTCTTTGTTCTAGGAACTGAAGCATTGTGTCCAAGGCCTGTATTTCCTTGGAGCTTCCCAAAGATTGCTCGTACAAGGCTCTGTTAGTGACATCCAGCTTATTTTTGATGACGGCAATCAATATTGGATCCCATGTGGATATATTGATGCCCAATCCCTTTAGGGATGCCAGGGATTCGATAGTTGTAACGTACAACTCTTTTAATGACTTGGAGTCGTCATTAACTGTATTATAATTTAGGAAGCGGTTCAATACCGTGCTAGCGACGTCTCTGGGATTGTTGTATGTATCAATCAGAATTTCCCAGGCGCTCAGATAGTTTTCTTCCTTTTAGATCGATATGTCGGATCAATCTTTCTGCCTCTCCTGTTACGGTTGTTTTCAGATACCACATCTTCCGAACTGTGGGCATGTTTGTTTCATGTATCATACATGAAAACAGGTCATAGAACTGGGACCATTTCAGTATGTCCCCATCAAACTTGGGAATGTTGATGCGTGGAAGCTGTACGTCATTATTGTTTGATGTGGCTGGTTTTGACAATGCTATTTGTACATCTTTTTCCAGGGTCAGGTAGGCTTCCATGTTGTATCCTCCTTCTTCTGGGTTGTCATATTCCTCGTGGATAGTAAAATGGACTTCTTGTGCTTGAGTCCATAGTGATTTTATCAAATCACTTGATGTTCGTCCTCCCGCCTCTGAGAATTGTCTCAGAGTACGTTTTATGGACTCTACTATTGCCTTTTGTCGGCGACATAGTGACGGCAATTTGCTGTAAGCATCCGTGAATTGCTGGCTCCGATCATTTCATTGTGGTTCAACATTTTTACCCACATGAGCACTTGATGCCTGATTTAGCTTGTCCATGCTTTCAGTAAAGATCGCAACGTATGTTTTGAGTGTTTTACGTAAGTCTTCACGAAATTTGGTGTAATGATCGGTTTTGTATCCCTTTGATATTTTGGTGTCGATTTCGTTAAATCGATTCCATGCATCCTCGAGAGCCGCCCATTTTTGTTTGGAAGTACGTTATATTTTGTTTCCTTTCTGGAGAGTCTTTTTTGAAGTTCCTGATTATCTTCGAAATTTCATCTCCAATTTCTTGCTGCTCATTTAATGCCTCTGTGGCGGCAGCGTGTTCCTTTTGTGGGAATCCATTTCGCCTCTTACTTATACTTTGACCCGTTGGGAGTATTTTATTCGCTTTGCAGCTGGATACGCTCCTATTCGCAACCGATGTGGTTCAAAGTATAAGTACAAACGACGTACTGGATGGAGGTTTTGTGCTGGTGAAACGCACTTGTGATCTTGATATTATTAATCGTTGATCTTGATGGCTGATGATCTGAAAGTGACAGATCTGCCAATTTGTTCTACTTATTGGTAGGAGATTCTACCGTAAGTATGTCTGCAGGTTTTCCTGCGTCGGGGTCACCAAATGTTAATGTGTGTTTGTGTGTGTGTTTTGGTATGCATACGGTACATAAACCGTCTACAAATTTGTCGTCGCAACTAGAACTTGAACCAGTTGGACTGCGGAGAAAATGAGGGTCTGAAGACACAGCGACAGCCTCTGTTGATTGCAGTTGTAGAGAATGAGTGAACAGGCAGTGATGGTACTGTTTCTGATACTGATTTTATTCAACAAACTTAATTTCTATTTATAGGTAACAAAAGGTACAGAAAGTGCTGAGTCTAGTAAGAATATGGTAAAAGGGAATGGGAATTAATATTGAATTAATTTGGATTTAATATGATATTGTGTTATTGGGCAATTGTGATAGTCAGCAATTCCACCAGTGTTTTGCCCTCTGACGGGTGATCGCATCGTTGGCAGAAATTGCTGCAGAAGCGGTTATTGCTGACTCAGCTACAATGCTTTGTCGTTTGTTATTGCGTCTCCCGTTACATGGGTCGACCTATCTTATTCGATAAGTGTATATTATGTAATATTAATTACTGCATAAATATGCGACTGAACACAAATCCCGAAACAATTTCCTTTAATACTGAAAGGGTAAAAAAAAAAAAAAAAAAAAAAAAAAAAAAAAATAAAAAACTAAAAAAAATTGTAAAGGTTTGGGGATCAGGGCCCTTAGTCTTTAGAAGGAAAGAGTGGTATCCTTATGAGGAGGACTCGGCGCTTGGAAAAGTGTTTGAGGAGGGGGGGGCGACTGGCCTGGCCAAGATTCAAGGAAAAGCCTCAACGGGAAGGACCGACCTAGGTGGCAGCCTGGGAAAACCAAAAATTACCTCTTGTAAATTTTGTGGGGAAGTTAACCGCCCTTTAAGGGAATGCTTCAGACAATGACAGAAAAAGATAAGAATGCAAAAGCAAGGGAAATCGAGTATAACGAAATTTTTTTTTTATTTCAAAGGGGGCGGGGTTTCCTTTAAAATCATATCGCGTTCAAACTGATAGAAGTGACCGGCCTGATTTAAAAGAATTTTATAATGATTGCAAAGCGGACTTAACCAAATTAGTGCGTTACTGTATGAGTGAGTACAGGTCGGTGAATACAGGTCTAAAAGTATATGGACTGAATGTCAAACAAACAGATGATGAAACCTTAACGGAAACGATGAAGCATTTCGTGACAACATATAAGCCTATATATGAAAATGAGGCGATTGATGAACATCTGAATGATGCCCTTGACCTTTTAATTACTCTAAGTAGTGAATTCCAGGACAAGGATTCAGGTTAAGTAATAACAAAAATTTAAATATTTTGAACTCACAATAATTAAATTGGAACATATCGCTGTAATAGATTTATACCAGCTTTTAATAAAAAAAAATCTGGAAATGCATTAATAAATGTTAAAAATGAAGATGATTTTTGCTTCAAGTGGTCAATTTTAGCATCATTGGAATATAGATGGCACTTGTGCACTACATTCGCAACAGCAAACCAAAAATAAATCGCACGAGATAACTTAACAAACATCCTATCGAATGGTAGACATCAGGCAAGACATAATTTGAGATTTCTGGGATTGAGTTTCCAATCACAAACGAAGGAATAAAGAGATTCGAATTATCCAATGCTGATTTCAGCATAAATGTGTATGAAATCGATGACAATGGAAAACGTTGTAGGACCAACAGTGAGGCCTAAAACAATTCGGGGACAGCACATCAACCTATTAGGGATTAATGGTGACACTTTGCAAATGATGCATTATGTCTATATAACGTGCATGAAAAAATTATGCTATTCTCAACATAGTAAGTCCCATTGCGCTGCATATTTTTGTGAAAATTGTTTACAATTTTATACAACCACAAATACCACCCATGACAATAAAGAGTGCGGAAAAGTTGCCGCCGTATATCCTGCCCCCAAATACCAAAACGGTTTTAAAAAGTTTCACCAAAAACTATCTCCCCCTGTGGTCATTTATGCTGGAATCATAGGAATCTTAATGATCCCTTAAAATCATCTACCACTATGGCTCAGAAGCATACGGCATGTGCAGTGTCATTTTATGTTGTACATAAATATAATCCTCATTTAAATGAGATGTGGAAATATGAAGATAAATATTATCACAATTTAAAAGTAGTAAAGCTGTTAAGACATTAAGATTTACGCTTTTTCCTGACCAGATTGTATCGAGAACTTTTGCCAAGTGCTTCGATCGAAAACCATTGGACTTTATGATAAGTACTGGAAATCCGTTAAAACCAATATACAAGCTCAACCTTTGGGATGAGGACTATCAGGAACATGGAGAGTGCTATGCCTGTGAAGAGCACATTTCGACTGACGACCGGGAGAAGTTTTTTAACCAATTTACAGGCCAGTATGTGGGTCCTATACATAAGGTTTGTAAGCAAACATTTAAACTAAGCGACCCTTTTTTCCAGTAGTCTTTCATAACTTGTCTCGTTATGATATTCATTTATTTGTAACATCAATAAAAGATGAACTTAGACCCATACCGTGTAGCAAAGAGTTATACCTTGCGCTAACTGAAATTGTCAAGTTTGATTCTTCACATCATCAGCAATATAAAAATATGATATATAGATTCAAATAGATTTTTAAACTCAAGCTAAGAAAAACTTGCTAGTTATATGGATCAATCAAATTTAAAAATTTTAAAAAACAAGTATCAAGGGGAAAAATTTGATATGTTAAGGCGAAAAGTATTTCCATACGAATATTTAGATAGCTTTAACAAATTTGATGAGCCCCAACTACCTTCGAGAGAATTTTTTTTAACTCACTGAGTGATGAGGAGTGCAGTTTAGAATACTATAACTTTGCTCAGAAGGTTTGGAGAACATTTAATTGTAGCAGTATTCGAGATTATTTAAAATTATACTAAGAAAGCGATGTTTTAATTCTTGCTGATGTGTACGAAAACTTTAGGAGTATTTGCTCACGAATATATAAGTTAGATATATAAGTTTCATGGTATGCAATGCTCAAATATACAAAGATAGAATTGGAGCTAGTTAGTGACCCGTATATATATAATGTTTTGAAAACTTCAGTACGCGGAGGGTTAACTCAATGCACTCAACGGATAGCTACGGCAAATAATAAATTTTTAAATATTTAAAGATTCAGGGCCAATGACCCTATAAACTATCTAGCGTACCTTGATGCCAACAATTTATATGGTTGGGCCATGAGCCAACCACTTCCAAATTCCAATTTCAAATTTCTAAGTAGCGATGAAATTCAATCTTCCAACGCTCTAAGTATATCTGCTTGCGGGGATGTAGGATACATCTTAGAAGTAGATCTGAAATATCCTGATTCTATGCACAAATAAACATAATAGTTTACCATTCTGCCCCGAAATAAGATTCCTCCAGGCGGAAAACAAAACAAAATTGATAGCGCATTTATCTAATTAAAAATAATTATATAATACATTTGAAGCAGTTGCAGCTATGTATAGAACAAGGTATGATTTTAGAAAAAATATCTCGAGTATTATCTTTCAAGCAATCCTGAAAACAGAGAGAGCTAGTGATGGGAAACTTAGGGAAAGGTTGCATGAAAGTGTTAGTCGCATTAAAAGCGGAAAATAGTATGAATCGTCAAATCGATTCATGCATCAGTGAGATACAAAGCGATCAGGCTCAGGTTCTAAATGATTCCTATCTGAATAATAAGTAATATTAATATAATAATTTATTACACATCTGAATAAATAACCCTTTATAATTATCAATTTATTAATTATTAAAAATAATAATTTATTAATTCCCTAAATTAATAAATAATATAATAAATAAATAAAATAATACATTATATTAAGCGGAAAATTGCTTGATGAGCATTTGAAGACAATAGAAGAGTCGGACGGAGATCCTGAGGAATTTTACTAGATTCCGGTTTAAATGATTATAAATCAAAACTCAATGTTAAAGTTGAATAACTTAGTGAGAGGGGTTAAAAAATTATAGTTTACAGCTCCTTTCATATAGCAAAGAAGAAGCAGCCATGGATGATGAAACTGTAGTTGTAGAAGGTAAGCAAAAAAGTAATTTTTTTTCAAACCTGATATTAATATTTTCTTTTCTTTCTTTCTTTTTATTCCAGGCGGGGTTGATAACTACATTCAAGCTATTAAACTTGAAAGGGAAATTTATCCGATTAGGCATTAGTTGATTACTATTAATTTATATTATTATTAATTATTAATTAATTATTATATTAAGGGTAGCATTAACAATTATATGCATTTTGTAATTTAAGTAGTTGAAAATTTCAATTGTTTCATTGTTTATTGTTTAAAGTAAAATGTTTCGAAATAATACAATTATATTCTTTATTCATAAAACTTATATATATAATAACAAATTTTTATACTAATACAATTTTTACAATAATAATAATAATATAATAATAATAATTCGTTCGTCCTCTTTCGTTGTGACCTGACGTGTTTTTGTTTTGCGCTCCGCATTTTCCTTTATTTTGCTTAAACAGCCGGTGTTTTCACTTTTTTATATTTAAATTAACTCTCCTACTAACTAACATCAAAATCAATATTTACCGCGGGTGCATGCCTAATGCAAAATGTGTAGGGATCTCGGGCCGTGTAGGAGATGCCATTTCCCAAAACGGCCTGCATTATAGTTGTGGGAGGAATGCCGTGTTGAGTTTCTACACGCCATGCGTTCGTTCATGAGGCAGACGCAGAGTGGCTTCAAAGAGCTGATCGTAGGCTTTAAACCAAGAGCCAAGAGTTAAATAAGCAATTAGTGTCAGATTTGAATGACTTTGGAAAGTTGTAAAAATTTGGTTATTAAGACAAAAATATGCATTTTTTGTCTGAATTGGGTGTCTTTGAAACTTTTTTGGAAAAATGTTTGTTTTAAAGGTTGATATTATCGAAATATAAATTATATTATCGAATTATAAATAAGCAATTCTTGTCTGCTTTGGGTGACTTTGGAAAGTTGTTGTAAAATGTCTGAAATAAAGACCGAAATTATCGAAATTGAACTATGTAAGCAAATATAAACTAAATAAGCTATTAGTGTCTGATTTGGATGACTTTGAAATGGGTCACTTCGGAGAGTATGCAGGTAGACATGTCTGTAGCGTCCGTGTCCGTCGAGTCCGCACCCAACTCCTTAATTATCCCATCAGTTTCGCTCCCACCAGCTAATAGATGTCCAGGACCACCGGATACTGGCATCACAGGTACTAGGCCTGTGGTGCCAAAACCACTGGTTGGAGTCCCACCAAAGCGACAAGTTTTTGTCTCGCGGCTAGCCCCTGACCTCACATCCAATGATGTAACCGCTTTTATACAAAGCAAAATAAAAGCCGTTGGCTTAAAGGTGGAAAAATTTAACTTTTCTTACGCCAGGGAGATATCTTCCTTTAAGATAAGCGTCTCCCCGACTCAATTTGAAACCATTTGTTCCGCCAAGTTTTGGCCGGAGTATTTGGTGGTTAAAGAGTTTAAGGCTAAGAAAAAGAATAGGCCCCCCATAACTCTTCCTAGTAGTCAGACCAGTGCTCCATCTTTACCCTCATCTTCCACCTCAACTTCTACCCATCCAAAAACTAACTTCCTCTCTTTTAGTTACCTACCAGAATGCTAGAGGCTTGCGTAGTAAGCTCAGCACTCTTTTTCTTGAGAGTCTCGCATTCTCGTCCCATGTTATTGTGTTTACCGAGACCTGGTTAAAGCCGGACATTCTTAGTTCCGAAGTTTTGGCAGGTCGGTACACAATTTTTAGAATTGACCGTTCGTCTCGACGTGGAGGTGGGGTTCTCATTGCAGTGGACTCAAACTTCACGTCGGAACATTTCATGGTCCAGGTTCAACAAGACCTGGAATTCCTGTGCGTAAAACTGATTCTCCCAGGCTTTTCCATTTTCATTACTTGCTCGTATATTCCACCTTCCTCGGATATCTTAATATACGAGCATCACCTGTCCGCTTTAAAAACTGTTTCTTCCTCGCTATCAGATAAAGACCATATGATAGTTCTTGGTGATTTCAATTTGCCAGGTACTGTTTGGTCTTCGGTAAACGAGTCTAATAACCTTGTGCCCATGTCACGACATGACTTTATCGACGGCTTGCTAGACCTATCCCTGTCTCAAGTCAACCATGTGAAAAATTCCTTGGGTCGATTGCTTGATCTGTGCTTTGTCTCGGATCCGACCATAGCGTTGCTAACCCGAGCCCTTCCGCTCACTATACCTGAAGACTCCTACCATCCTACATTCGAAGTGTTGGTCGATATTGGGCCTACTGTATTGGATCGAATGGGTAGGCTATCTGAACGTGTCCGCTGCTTTCGTAAAGCCGAGCTTACGAAGCTTAATAACCTCATTAGGGATTTTGATTGGTCCGCTCTGTACTTGTGCACTGACGTTATGAAAGGCACAAACATTTTTTACAATGTACTTGACACATTTTTTGATTCTTGTGTCCCACTTTCTTGTCCGGTTAGATCTGGAAAGCCTCCTTATTTTACCAAAGAGTTATCCAGTATAAAAAACTTAAAATCAAGACTTTATAAAAAATTTCGAGAATTTGGTTATCCCTCTTCTCTCTCTCGCTATGTAATAGCTCGGTCAAATTTCTCCGTTCTTAACGCTCAATGCTATAAAAACTACCTATCTCGATGCAGGATACGATTTTCACAGGACCCTAAACAGTTTTACAGCTTCGTAAATAGTAAGCGTAGAACGTCCGCACATCCATCCTCGCTATCTTTTCTCAATATGTCAGCAAACAATGATCAGGCAATTGCCGATCTTTTTGCCAAATTTTTCCAAACAACCTATTCTCATGAAAGCTACTCTGGTCAGCCGTATCCATACAGTTTACCAAGGTCGAATGGCATCTTCAGCCCCTTGTTAAATGAAAGCTCACTGCTTCATGATCTTCGACTAGTTAAGTCGGTGTTTTCACCAGGTCCCGACGGAGTTCGGGACTTAGGCTGTGTCCTTAGGTACTGTGCCGACGCTCTGTGTGGACCCTTGCTTAAACTATTCACCCTATCCATTAACTCTTCATGCTTCCCCCCCATCTGGAAGGAATCTTTTATTATTCCGCTCCATAAGAAAGGTAGCAAGTCTGATGCAAATAATTATAGAGGTATATCTAAGTTATCCGCTATTCCTAAAATGTTTGAAAAATTTTAACTCCGCATTTGCAACATCTCTGCAAATCACTTATATCTCCGTCTCAGCAGGGATTTATAAGGCGACGATCAACAACCACAAATTTATTAGAGTTTACCTCTTTTATCATTAAAGGCTTTCAAGGTAACTTGCAGACGGATGTCATTTACACTGATTTCAGTAAAGCATTCGATTCTGTAAACCATTCCCTTCTAGCACAAAAACTTGACCTTTTAGGGTTTCCGCCTAATCTTTTGAGATGGATTTCTAGCTACCTTCGTTCTAGGTCTCAAAGAGTCCTCTTCAAAAACTCCTTCTCTTCACCTGTTAAGGTTACTTCTGGAGTACCACAGGGCAGCCATCTAGGCCCCCTACTATTCACACTCTTTATTAATGATCTGCCTTCAGTATTAACAAACTCTCGAGTACTCATGTATGCGGATGATGTTAAACTTTGTGTCCAGTATAAGGACATTTCATTTCACTCTCGCTTGCAATCCGATCTCAATAACTTTCAGTCATGGTGTTGTGCAAATATGTTACACCTAAATGCCTCGAAATGCAAAGTAATGACATTTCATCGCTCCAGCCCCTTTTTGGCTCCTTATAGCCTCTGCGGTGGTTCTCTTGAGAGAATTACCTTGGTTGATGATCTTGGTGTTAAACTAGACCCAAAGTTAAAGTTTTCTGAACACATTTCTACCATGGTAAATAAGGCCATGGGCGTGCTTGGGTTTATAAAGAGGTGGTCAAAGGAATTTGACGACCCCTATATAACGAAGACTCTCTATATCTCGCTTGTTCGTCCGATTTTAGAGTACGGCTCTTGTGTATGGTGCCCCAGTACAAAGTACACCAGGACCGTATAGAATCAGTCCAGAAAAACTTTTTACTTTTTGCTCTGCGTGGCCTTAACTGGGATGCAAGTGTGAGACTGCCATCTTACCCTCGTAGATTGCTTTTAATAAACCTTCCAACCTTAGTTAGTCGTAGAAAAATGCTTGGGGTGATTTTTATGCACAACCTGATCAGATCTACTAGAAACTTTATTCCCTTGTTCCTTTCCCGTTTGTAGATCGAATTATTCCTTGCACGAACCATTTAGGGTCCTATGCTCGGACTTCAACTTCCAACCCTCTCCTCTTCTAAATCACTAATACATACATACCTTTCCCCAATATTATACTATAGTACAATTTCTTAGCTATCTTTGCATGGTTAGCTCTTTGAGTTGTGTTTAGCTCTAATTTTCCTAGAATTTTAGTCTAATACCTATCTTTCCTGAATGCTCGCAATCGGTTCGGTAGCGCGTCATGCGGCAGCGCCCCTCGGTTGGTTGGGCTGCGTTTCTGCCTGGGTTCCGCGCGTAACAGGCTTCGGCTTAGTGTTAGCTTAGTGGTGCAGTCATTGCATATCACCGTCCAGACTATATACATATAAATATTAATTCATTTATCAACATAGCAGTATAACTTTTGAGTCGGCTGTTGGTAGACCTAACAATGAGTCGAAATATTTTAGACCAGTTCACTAAGACACGAAACGTCTTGAAAAGAAAATTCGATGACCTTAAACATATTAAGAATGAAAATGCAATTCAATGGGAAGAAAGTTTAAAACCGATAACAGATCCCTTACATCACTCGTTAGTAAGAATAAAAATGAGAAATTTAAAAGTATCAAAAATGAGCAGGACTTGTTGATGACGATGAATACAGTGATGTTTAGTTTATCCTTATCCTTTACTACTTGGTGGAGCCACCTATCGGTGAAAATGTAAACTAACTTTGCTTTTCTCCTCTGTAAATTTTCTCAAATCGATATCGATCCTCTCTCTCTCAAATAAAATTTATCCTTCGGTCCTCCCTCTCACTCATGCTCACTTTCCTCTCTCTTATTTAAAATGTACCTGTTTATTCTATTGGTTCCTTAAACAGGTATTTTATCTCCTTGAAATGATTCTGATGTGATAGTTTAGAGGTAGTTCTTTTTTTTTTCCAAGCATTTGCCGGCATAGGGACCTCGATGACTTTAAACCTTTGTTTTACTATTCTGTTTAAATTCCTTCTCTGTTTTGTATTCCTAACACTGTCCAATAGTTGAGTGCCTATATAATAGCTACTCACAGCTATAAGCTATTACAGAAACTAGTAAACTGTAAAAAAAGATGGATAACCTAGAGATCATTTTTATTGATTCGCAACCGGAGGAAGCCATAAATTTGGTTTCTCAACCAGACTCAGTAGACCTTTCCCAGATTTTTGGAATTAAAACCCAAAAATATCTCGAGCGGAATTGGACTCCTATCAATGAGATTCAATGGGATGATGACAGTGAGGATGATGACCCAATGATTGCACCGCAATACGTTTTTGCGGAATATGTGGGCGAGGACTCCATGATTGAAACGCCATTCGTTTTCCCGGATGATGACCATATTTTCAGTTTGATCGATGATAAAGCAAATTGATGATGAAACCTTAACGGAAACCATGAAGCATTTCAAAACGCCATGCAAGAGTATTTATGAACATGAGTTAATTGACGAACACCTAAATAATGCTCTTGAACACTTAATAACTCAGA
Organism: Drosophila tristis; assembly: GCA_018150885.1. Lineage (NCBI taxonomy): Eukaryota > Metazoa > Arthropoda > Insecta > Diptera > Drosophilidae > Drosophila > Drosophila tristis. The sequence continues at coordinate 70,247 of JAECWT010000257.1, read as the reverse complement.
GCAGTGAGTTCCAAGAGAAGGATTCAGGTTGGGCGATAAAAAGCCTTAAATATTTTGAGCTAACCATAATTAAATTGGAACATATACCTGCAAATAGGTACATAGAAGCACCCAAAATAAAATCACCCTTGGGAGTGTGATGATAGGTGTTCTGAGAAAGTGTGATATACTGGTACGTTCGTTCATAAGAAAATGGTTAGGACTTCCTATGGACGTGTCAACTGCATTCTTCCATGCTCCTCACACGTGTGGGGGTCTCGGGGTGCCTTCAGTTCACCCCCAAAAATGTTCGCTAGCATATAAAAGACACTTAGAAACTACACTTCTAATACCAGCTAACAAAAAATCGGCTCGAGAAAAATTAGCAATCCCTTCAAGCTATCGACAGGTGGACATAAGACAAGATATCATTCATTATGAAGGCGTTAGACTCGATTTTACTGGGATTGAGTTTCCAATAACCAACAAAGGTATAAAACGATTCGAAACACTCAATGGGAATATCAGCATCAATATATATGAAATCGATGATAATGGAAAAAACGTTATAGGATCTACCGTGAGAACTAAAAAGATTCGTACTCAACACATAAACTTACTAGTGATGTTGAAATGATGCATTATGCCTATATAACGTGCATGAAGAAGTTATGCTATTCCCAACGTAGTAGATCCCGTTCTGCTGCATATTTTTGCGAAAATTGTTTGCAATTTTATAGTAGTACAAATACTATCCATGACACTAAGGAGTGTGGTAAAGATGCTGCTCTATATCCAGAACCCAATACCAAAACGGTATTTAAAAATTTTTTATCGAAAAAACTATCACCACCAGTTGTAATTTATGCTGACATCGAGGCTGTTTTAGAAAATTTCCATAGAAATCTAAATGATCCTCCAAATCATCGACTACTATGGCGCAGAGGCATACAGCATGTGCAGTGTCATTTTATGTTGCACATAAATGTAGAGTCCTTCGTTTTATTTAAAGAACTATGACTGTTTATTTAAAGGTTTATAGCTTATTCGACTTAATTTTAACAGAGTATTTTCGTTGTGTCTTGTTCGAGATTTCGGCAGCGAATGAAGAAGGGCGATACGTTGCCACTCTTTTCTCACGTTGCAACTGAGTTCGTCTCCTATCGATATCTTAGGGCAGAGACAGAGGATTAATGGTGTTCCCGCTTCTGGTGTTCCTTGGCACCACCATCACTACCGCATCCCACATTCGGCCCTCCTGACGCCGGATCCGACCCGAATTCTTTCATATTCAGCAACTGTCGATGTTTGAACGGCCCTCGCCTTCTCCGACCCTTTCAACTTCGTATCGGCCATACTATTAACTTTGACTATTTTATATGGCCCTAGATACTTGCCCTTCAATTTAAGCCCCTATACTGGGTCGCTTAATACCCACATTGATCTTATACTTCTTCTCAACCTTTTTTAGCTTTTTTTTTCTTTTTTTTTTTTCTTTTTCCTTTTCAAGCTGTCACGCTCATCGTCTAATTCTGAATCAGACCCTATCAATTCTCTGAGCTACATTACCCGAAACACGCATATCTAAGCCAGTTAGCAGTTTAAATGGCGAAACTTTGGTTCGGTATTATTTATGATCTGCTGTATCTTACTTACATGCTTATACCAGCATCCTGGACTTTCATGACTTACTTTAGATAGCATTGGGACTACAATTTTATGGATACGCTCGACCTGTCCATTTCCCCTAGGTATACCTGTTGCAATTAGCAAATGTTGAATCTTCTCCCTATCGTAATAGGCCTTAAACAGATGCGAAGTGAACGCAGCTCCGCGATATGAAACGATCCTGTACGGGTTTCCAAAGAAACCCCTGTGCTCCGAGTAGGATACAACCGCACGTACTTAGAAAAGCCATCTACAATCACGAAAAGGTGATTATATCGTTTTTTGGTTAACTCCATCGGGCCAGCATGATCAATATGGTAGGTAACCAGCGGCTTATCCCCCTTGTCTATCGGTGTGAGTAACCCTTCTTGCCTACCTGCCTTTGCATTTACCAGAATGCACTCAACACAACTATCAACTACTCGCGCTACTTTCTCCTTGAGCTTGGGAATATAATATGACTTCTCGATCAAATTTTGAGTCTTTTTAGAAGAAAAGTGACCTTGCTGGTGGTTGATCTTAATGATTTCATTTTCCATGAGCGAAGGTACAACTAACAACTTCTTATTGGGATCTTTGAACAGAACTTTGTTCAATATGTAGAAATCTTCATACCCTTTGGATACATTGCCCATCTCGACACTCTGAGCGGAATCTCTTTCTTCTTCATGGTCATGGTAAAAGCGTTACAATCCGCAACTATCTTGAACTTTTTCCCTAGGACGTACACCCGCCACTTTACCAAAGCTCCAGTAACCTCAAGCACCTCAAGTTCATAAGAATGATACTTCTCCTCGCACGACTTGGTTTAACGACTCATGTAGAAAACTGGATGCCACAAATTATCACCTGAATTTCGCTGAAGCATCACTGCCCTGAATCCGAATTTCGAAGCGTGCGTATAAATCTCCGTTTCGAGCGAATGATCATAAATCTTCAGAACTGGTCCACTAACACTACTCGACAAAATTGAACTTTTTATTCAGGCTGTAAACCAAAATGACTTTTTCTGATAGATTTCCGGATTTAAAAATTTTTGTAATACTTTATTATTTTTTTTTGTTTTCTTTTTTTTTTAAGAACTGTTAAAATCTGGTATTTTTTTCAATTTTTTTTTTTAGAGGTTGTGGTTCTATTTTTCACATAACTTAAGTATCTTATATCGGGTTGCAAAGAACTTTGCAGTTCTAAAAATGATGAAATTTGAATTTGAAAGCTCAATATCTTTCAGGCGTTAAGCTGCAACACTAACCATACAGTATATAGATGTGCCACTTCATACACCGAACGTGTCGCAGCTGAGTTTTCTGGCCCAGCACCCCAGATCATTCGGCTGAGGTGCTGAGACGTTCGGGTCGTGGGCCTGAGACGTTCGGCATTTTTTCGACATGTTCGATTCATGACGAGATGCGAAAGCAAGCCGAGAATTGCAAATGTATGTGTGTACACAGACACGACAAAATATCAATTCCATTTTTTCGGCCTATTCAGGGCCGGATCAACCCTCAACCGGGCCCTATGCAACCATCAATCTGGGGCCCTCCATTTTTTTACGCCAGTTCCTTCTCTTTTCATTTGAAATAAAAAACTTACAAATTAATCAAACATACATTAAATTTATATGTTTATCAGTGGCTATTATATTTTTTATCCACTATTTGGAGTTTTGTTTTTTCAAAAATTGTTTCTGTTAGCGCTAGGGTGGGCCCTAGGCAACTGCTAATCCGGCCCTGGACCAATTAACTACGTCAGACTTCTTATTTTGTTGTTTTCTATTGTATAGCCTTTGCTAACAATCAATTGTATGTATATGATAAATAATTGATTTCAGTTAAAAAATCGACATATGTACATATATACATATAACAATTCTTTGGGCTCACACACATTTACGTAAACTGGAAACGAAACTCAAAACAAAATTAAAACGCTTTCGGAAAATAAGAATGGATATTTCGTCGTGCGTGTGTACACACATACATTTGCAATTCTCGGCTTGCTGTCGAAAAAATGCCGATCGTCTCAGGTCACCCACCCGAACGTCTCAGGTCCACCAGCCGAAGACCAGGGGACCTGGGACAGAAAACTCAGCTGCGCCCCTTTCGTTGTATGAACTGTCACATCTATATACTGTATGGTTAGTGGCAGTACTCAGATCGAAAAACAAAAAGGTCGGTATATACTGGAAAAGTATCAGAAGGATTTGATTTTTTTTTTTGGTATGTTTCGACCCGTCTCGAAAAAGATATCAATTTGATATCTTTTCCCAGCAAACATTGCAATAAGAGAACAAAAAACCAAATGAAATATTTTAATAATGAAGAAATTTAAACTTAAATTTCAACGGCATATCCTTACATAAACCTACGAAAGTATAACGTCAATCCTAGAAATCTTTTGTATTCCCTTCTTGTCGCGTGGAATCGGAAAATTAGCAACTGCTTGAGTTATCTCATCACCTGGTTTGAAAGTACCCTTTTCAAAGACATATCCTAAGAAATTTACCTTCCTCTTCATTATTTGACATTTACTCCAATTTATACTTAAGCCATTTCTCTCTGCTACTTCTAACTTTTTTCAATTTCAGCAACCCCTCTTCGATTCTCTTACTTGCAATGATCACGTCATCCATGTATACAACCGCATCTTCATTCTTGATTAAATCACGCATGACCGCCATGATAAACCTCTTAAACACTGCCGGAGAGTTCGTGATACCGAAAGGTACAAACAGAAACTCATACTGTCCATTCTGAGTTACGAACGATGTATACCTTTGGGATTCAGGCGAAACAGGGACGTGAAAGAAACTATTTGTCAAATCTAGGGTCGTGAAAACCTCTCCGCCTTGCAGTTTATCCATCGCGCAATCCATATGAGATGTTGGGAAGTTATCCCGGACAATCTTCACATTTAATTTGCGATAATCGCAACACAAACGCTTTTTCCCGTCCTTCTTGTCTATAAGAACCACTTGCGAAGCAAACTCGTATGTACTAGGCTTTATAATGCCTTCCTCTAGCCATTCTTGAACTTGATTATCGACAAATTTTTGCTCGCAATATGCTAACCGTCGCGGATGTTGAAATATAGGCAACTCATCAGTCAACAAGAGCTTCATCTCTACTGGCGAACTGAGATTTTTCTTCGGCTTATAGTTCTCGATCATGAACTTCACTTCAGATGCGACCTTCTGATTCAAATGATCCAACTCTAATAAAGACTTTACCTGATAGTCTTCTATGCTTATTCTGTATTGCATACAATACAACATTACAATAAAAAACTTTCTGGCAACACTCCTTCACCAGTCTTGCCTATCTTTCCGTCCCGCTCTGTCGCGACGATGTTAGCTGCCGTCCTGCCCTGTCTCGGCGATGTTTACTGCCGTTCCGCACTGTCTCGTGTACCCCGCTCTCTGAAGCGTCCTACACGCTTTGAAGACTTCCAAACTGAACTGCAACCTTCTGGTTCGTCTGTTCGTTTTTCGTCTGTTGCAAAAATCAATGCACCAGCCCGGGGCCTAAACGCTCTTGCACACACGCTCCGAAGACGCCACCAGATCCTATCTTGTCTCTGCTTCTTCACTGCCTGCACCACGTGTCCACGAGATGCTGCTTGTCGAAGTTCTCGAGCACGTTTTGACGATCTCCTTCTGATCACTGTCCTGCTCTCAGACTCTCTCCACGATCCGCTGAATTTCTGAATTTTCCGCTCTTGACCAGCACCTTGTGTATAAGTGGCACCCTCGCTGTCTCTGCGCTTTCCCTTGCCACGGTGCTTGCAATTGCGCGTTTCTCTGATGAAATTCTTGCCAACCTGTTTTCACACTTCTGTTGTCTCTGTCGCACTCCCGCCGATTTGCTTATGACGACTTTCTGACCTCACCAGCTTTTCCTTTGCGAATTGTCTTAGAATTTCACGTTCTTATCCCAAAATTGAGCTCAAACTTTGTGGAATGGCTATAATCATGGTTGAGCCCCAAAATTTTCAGATTCCTTCGTTTATTTAAAGAACTATGACTGTTTATTCAAAGGTTTATATCTTATTCGACTTAATTTTAACATGTGATTTTCGTTGTGTTTTGTACGAGATTTCGGCAGCAACTGAAGAAGTGCTATACGATGCCACTCTTTCTCACGTTGCAACTGAGTTCGCTCCTATCGATATCTTAGCGCAGAGACAGAGGATTAATGGTGTTCCCGCTTCTGGTGTTCCTTGGCACTACCCTATCACTACCGCATCCCATATAAATACAATCATCTAAATGAGATGTGGACCCATGAAGGTAAATTTAATCAATGTGATAACAGTGCTGCTTGAAATTATGGCTTACGCTTGAGTTATTTAAAATAAGGTTTTGTCTTTATTCGTATATATATAAATGTAATGGTTTTTAACTTAAGTTTTCACAATTTCTCAATTCTGTTCTCAATTTTCATCCGAGCTGAGCACACACAACCTCTTTCTCTCGTAACCAGAACTCTACTCTCTCGATTATTCGATTCCTCTTCTTTGCTTGATCAACTCGATATTCATCTACTCGATTATTAATATTAGGGATATTCTTGCTTATGACTTTCCTACATTCGGCCATCCGACCTCCACATTCGTCCCGAATGCTGGACCCCATTTCTTCATGTATTCTGCTACAGTATTAGTCCTATTAGGTCCCTCTTCTTCACCCAACTTTTCGACTAAATATCTACCATACCTCAATTTACGGACTACTCTATAAGGACCTAAATATTTTTTCTTCAACTTTAAACCTGCCCCAAACTGCGTTCGCTTGATGGCAACCAAATCATCAATCTCGTACTCGCTTTCTTTTTTTCGCTCCTTATTATACGTCTTACTATTCTCTTCGTGCAGTTTAGCTATATTTTCTTTCGCTGTCTTACGTATTTCATCCTTCTCACTCTGTAGTTCAGCTAGAAACTCTTCTTCCAAGATGGCTTTCAACTCCATATCATACTCCTTTCTCATTTCAATACCTGTCAATATCTTAAACGGCGACACTTTCGTACTCCTAGGCGGTGACGAATTTATGAATTGTTGAACCCTCCCGACGTTCTTATACCAAACCTTAGGATCTTCCGCACACAATTTTGTTAATAACGATATAACAGTCCTATTCAGACGCTCAACTTGCCCGTTTCCTCTCGGCACTCCCGTAGCAATGAGCAAATGCTGTATCTTTTGCGAATCGCAGTATTCCTTAAAGACGTTGGAAGTAAACGCAGTACCCCGGTCGGTAACGACCCGTTTTGGATTTCCAAACAACTCTGATTGCCTTTGTAACCTTTCAACAACTTCTTCTGAACCAGTGCTCCTTGTTGGGTACAACCATACATACTTCGAGAAAGCATCCACAACTACCAAAATATGATTGTAGCGTTTTTTTGTTAACTCCATGGGGCCCACATGGTCAATATGAAAAGTACTCAATGGTTCGTCGCCCTTATCAATGCAATTAAGAAAACCTTCTTTCCGACCCTGTTTAGCCTCACTCACAATACACTCCAAACATGACTTGACAATCACCTCCACTTTACTAGTCAAACTCGGTATATAATAATCTCGCTGTACTAGATCGGCAGTCTTCTTTATCCCAAAATGACCTTGTCTATGAGCCATAAGAATAATCTCCTTTTCCATGCTGGAGGGTATGACAATGAGTTCCTTAATGGGATCTTTATGTAAAATACCATACTGCATATAAAAGTCGTCATAAGTTCCTTGTTCTAACACCTTACCTATCACGCTTGTCCATTCGTCCAATCTTTGAGCATTCTGTATTTTACTCTTGATCGAATCTTCTAATAAAAGACAATGCACCCTGCTAAGTGCATCGACGTGTTTCATTCTGACGCCCGACCGATGCTCAACATCAAACTCAAAATCTTGCAAAAATATCGCCCAGCGGGCCACTCTTAGCGGAACGTCTCGTTTTTTCATGGTCATTGCAAATGCATTGCAATCTGTCACAATCTTTATTCTTATTCCCATTACGTATACTCTCCATTTCTTCAATGCCTGGATTATCGCCAGTACCTCCAACTCATATGAATGATATTTTTCTTCGGCTGGCGTAGTTTTCCTACTCATATACTCTACTGGGTGAAACTGTTGATCTTCCGAACTTCTTTGTAACAAAATGGCTCCGTAACCAAACTTGCTAGCATCACAATGAATCTCAGTAATCCCTTTTGGATTGAAAAGACGCAAGACTGGCGGATTGGTTAAACAAACCTTTAGCTGTGCAAAAGAGGCCAATTCTTCCGCACCCATTTTAAAAGACACATCTTTCTTTAACAGATTCGTCAGCGGTTTAGCGAGCGTGGCGAAATCCTGAACGAACCTACGAAAATATGATGTGAGACCCAGATAACGCTGGACTCCTTTTTTATCTCGTGGCACTGGAAAATTCTCAACTGCTCCCGTTTTCTCTCTTGACGGCTTAATCGTCGCGTTCTCTATAATGTATCCCAGAAAATTGACTCTACGCTGCAAAAACTGACACTTACTCCATTTTATTTTTAATCCTGACCGTTCTGCCAACCCCAAAACCCTTTCCAGCTTATCGATTCCTTCTAGTTCACTCTCTGCTGGTATGATAATGTCGTCCATATACAACATCAAAACGCCCTCATTTATAAGTGGCCTCAAAACCGCGAATATATACCGCGTGAACACCGCTGCCGAATTATTGATCCCGAATGGTACAAAATTAAACTCGTATTGGCCATTCTGAGTAACAAACGATGTAAACTTCTTAGAGTTCTCCTCTACGGGTACGTGAAAATATCCATTACGCAAATCGAGTGTCGTAAATACTTTTGCTTTCTGCAATTTGTGTAACACTTCATCAATAACAGCCGTCGGGAAATTGTCTCGTATAATCTTCTGGTTGAGTTTTCTATAGTCACAACACAATCTCTTTTTACCATCTTTCTTTGGAACGAGCACAATGGGTGAAGAGTATTCCGAAAAACTTTGTCGAATGATTCCTTCTTCTAACCACTCCTCAATTTGCTGATCCACCCTTTTCTGTTCTTCATACGGTAAGCGTCTCGGTCTCTGGTACACAGGCACTTCGTCCGTGAGTATAATCTTCATTTCTACTGGACAATAAGCTGACTTCACTGGATTATACTTAGTAATCATATCCGTTAATATCTCCTTCGTCTTGACACCCAAATGTGAAAAATCGACTTCTGACGACAAATCTTCTATCGCTTCTATCGTCATTATCTGCTCGAACGTATCTTTTAACTCCGCTACTTGGATTGCTGATGACACAGGGATAGAATTACGAATATTACTATGATGAGCCATATTGGTTCGAACGCTTTCTTCTATATCAGATTTCTTATCTTTTCCGAGTGCCCTATTGTCGTTATGGAAAACTACTCCTTTTTTTCCAATTGTAACGCTTACTACTTCTAATACGTCACTACCGATTACTGCGCTATATAAAGTATCTCTATCTTTGACCACGTGAAAACACATCTCAATCGGAATGCCATCCAGCTCAGAATCGACCATGAAAAACCCAAGTGTATAAATTCTCTTTCCTCCGATTCCAATTAATTCCTTCACCTGAGCCGTCAATGGGATCGGACAGACTCGCTTATATGCACTCTCACTCATAGTGCATATATCGCTACCCGAATCGAACAGAGCCGGTATCACCTCGTTCTCGAATCGAATATCCTTAAATACACGGTTGTACAGTTTCTGAACTAGTTGTTGTGGAGTCGATGCCTCGTTCTTTATATCTTTCTTTTTCTCTTTGCACTGATTCGCCTTATGTCCCAATTGATCGCATTTAAAACATTTGATGTCCTTCTGACCACAATCTCTAGCGAGATGATTTTTCTCTCCGCATTTGAAACATCTAGGATCATCTTTCTTACTTTTCTGCTCCCTATTCTCGAACTTCTGCTTCAAACTTGACTCTTGCCTATACGATGTTTTCTCATATATCTTCATTTTCTCTCGCAACTCTTTAAAATCTGTAGCTTGGTACAACACACTCTTGTTTAGCTTCGTGTCAGGGATGCCTTCTATTATATACTCCATCACACTTTCTTCATCCAAATTACTCTTTTTTGCCAGACTCTTCATTTGATAAAAATATTCTACTAAACTCTCGTTCGATTTCTTCTTCCTATTCTCAAGTTGCTTGTGTACTTGCTTTGCAGACAATTTCTCTGTAAACTCTTCTTCCAAAGCTGATTTAAGCGTATCCCAATTAGTAAGGCCCTCTTGACTGCTTACGAACAACTTCGCTGCTCCTTTCAGCAACTGTCTACTATATACGAACTTCTGTAAAGCGTTCCACTGTACTGTCTCTGCAGTGCTCTCAAAATCTGCCAGCCAGTCATTAATATCCTTATGTTGGCTGCCATCAAACTCGACCAATGAATCTCGAATATCTTTGAGCGTAAACGCCATTGTATTTTTTGTTTCGAGTTGCTTACTGGGACTCTCTAAACTAAGATCTGTTGTGTCCTCATATATGGACTCTTCACTAATTCCCGGCTCAAAATACGAAATTAATCTCTCTTGTAATTCCGCTTTGTTCCCTTTTGTTTTTAACTTGTATTCTTTTAGCTTCTCTTTTAGCTCGGCTACGGTGAGTTGTGTGATCTCGTCGGTCAACATTAATATCGTAATTACTTAGCAATATTCTTAAAATTAGTGTTAAAGTATTTTCATTAGTATTTACGAATTATATATAATATAAAATATGTTTTATCCCTTCATTTAATCTCAATTATTCTATCCTTATTTATCTTACTCTGTCCCCTGTAAATACTTGCGTCGACTTCTTCGTTGGGTTACACCTTCTTGACGTAGTTACTTCTCACGTCGTTTGTCTTGCCTGCACCCCTACACACGTCTGATGGATGATGCCGTTGCCTGTGTATGTGGGTGCCGCTCTCTGGTTTCTGCTCTGGTTTCTGATCTGCTCTGTTGGTGATGGTGCCGTCGCCTGTGTATGTGAATGCCGCGCTCTGAATTTTGCTCTGGTTTCTGATCTGCTCTGTTGGTGATGGTGCCGTCGCCTGTGTATGTGAATGCCGCGCTCTGGATTTTGCTCTGCTCCTTGTTTGTATGTTCCCGCTCGTTCACCACGCCGCACACATACACAAGTACGCTGGATGATGCCGTCGTCAGTGTATGTGTAAGCTGCCTCTCGATTCTGCTCTGCTCTGTTTTTTCTCTTGGTTTTGATCCACTGTTGCTACTACTTGCTTCCCTGTATCTCAGTTTCTCACAGTTATACGTAGTAGTTTTCAACACACTTTGGTGCACTCTATACAATGTGCCTCGTTATCATTTGCTTCACTGCCTCTCACAGTTTCACACAATAGATATTTCTCGTCTCTTGCGCACTCTCCGTGTGCTTCTTTCTCCTTCTCGTTGTCTTCTTTGATTTTTCCTTCGCTCACGCGTGCACGAACATAACGGATAATGCTGTTACTGCTCTTCTGCTTGCGGTTGCTGTCATATTTCGTCTTCGCCGCTCTCGTAGTATTTCACCATACTCATAGGCTATTGTGAAATTGCCATTTTGGTGTGTGTGTGTCGCTCAATGTGCTGTCTCGCCGAATTTTTCTGCACGTTCGGCAATCTGCTATTCCTGGGTGTTTTGTGCTATATTGCAGTAATGTTTCAACAATTTAATGATTGATGTACACCATTGCTTTTAAATTTCTTGGACGAGCCCCCATTAATGTGGTGATGAACTGGTTCTCTTCGATTAAGACTCTCTCTCAATGTGATAACGTGCTGCTTGAAATTAGGCTTACGCTTGAGTTATTTAAAATAAGGTTTTGTCTTTATTCGTATATATATAAATGTAATGGTTTTTAACTTAAGTTTTCACAATTTCTCAATTCTGTTCTCAATTTTCATCCGAGCTGAGCACACACAACCTCTTTCTCTCGTAACCAGAACTCTACTCTCTCGATTATTCGATTCCTCTTCTTTGCTTGATCAATCCAATTTTTTTTTAATATTAGGAAGGGCTTTTTTTGCTTTTTCCTTTATTAAATTTAAGTGAACCCTTTTTCCCTGGAGTTTGGCACCAATTGTCTCGTTATAGTATACATTTATTGTCACATCAATAAAAGATGAACTAAAACCCATTCCTTGCAATAGAACTATATATATTGCTTTAACTCAAATTTGTAAACTCGATTAAAAAAACAAACCAAAAATACCAAAAAATACAACCGAGGAGCAAAAAAAGGTCTAAATGTTCAAAAAAAAAACACAAAAAAACCAAGAAAGGGAAAGACCGCGGCCAGGAAAATGCCCGTGGTCTTACCGTTTGGGTAGTGGGACCGCCGAAAAAAGAGGAAGTAAATCAAAACAAAGTTCCTAGTTGAAAAATGCCCGTTTTACTTTGGGTCCCAATAAGAGGAAGTATTGCGAAGATCCCTTATAAAACAGCTCAATTTTCCAGGATGGTGATACGTTGTAAGCAACCAACACCCTCAAACTGAACGAGAAGAAACACCTTAGAATAACCTAGCAACAGCAACAAAAACTTCAACCATCACAAAGCCCCCCAGAAGTGGATACGAAATCCACTACAACTACAAACCACACCAGAAGTGAAAGCGGAATCAATAACAACCACAACCACCTCAGACGAATCCCCATCCGCAACCTCAACCTCACCAGCAAGCAAAATCCTTCGGGATAAATACTAATGAGGATGGGGGATGAATTTGATGATGATATTAAAGCGAAAATAGCGTAAGTATTCCCTTTAAAAGGAATATAACCTGAAAAATCAGTCGAGAAAATCCTTTAGTATTTTAACAACTAAGAGAGGTATAATAAAGAATTTTAAGGAAAATTTAGTGAGAACAGAGCAGTTAATTGGGGGACACATGGATATAGGAAACAGGGGATCCAACAGATACTTCAAGTTGGAATTTAACGATATAAGTGTAGGCAGAAGAAGTGTAGAATTTAAATCAGTTTTAAAAATAAACTGTTTTGAATTTGCCGAGGTGATAATTCCTGAACTTTGAAGAGAGAGAGAGAGCTAGGGATGGGAAACTTAGGGAAAGGTTGTATGAAAGTGTTAGTCGCATTAAAGGAGAAATAGTATGAATCGTCAAATCGATTCATACATAAGTGAGATGCAAAGCGATCAGGCTCAGGTTCTAATTGATTCTTATCTGAATAATAAGCGATTGACGGAAAATTTCTGATGAGCATTTGAAGACAATAGAAGAGTCGGACGGAGATCCTGAGGAATTTATACTAGATTCAGGTTTTAAATGATTATAAATCAAAACTCAATGTTAATGCTGAATAACTTAGTGAGAGGGGTTAAAAAATTAGAGTTTACAGCTGCTTTCATATAGCAAAGAAGAAGCAGCCATGGATGATGAAACAGTAGTTGTAGAAGGTAAGCAAAGAGTAATTTTTTTTTCAAACCCGAGGTTAGTATTTTCTTTCTTTCTTTCTTTTATCTGCAGGCGGGGTTCATAACTACATTCAAGCTATTAAACTTGAAAGTGAAAAATTCATCCGATGAGGCATTAGCTGATTATTATTAATTATTATTATTATTAATTATTAATTAATTATTATATTAAGGGTAGCCTTAACAATTATAAAAAAAAATACCTTTAAGCATTTTGTTATTTCCAGTAATGAAAAATTTCAATTGTTTCATTGTTTATTGTTTAATATAAAATGTTTCGAAATAATACAGTTATATTCTTTATTCATAAAACTTATATATATAATAACAAATTTTTATACTAATACAATTGTAATAACAATAAAAAATAATCATGCAATTATTTATACAATTTAAAGTTACAGTTCAATTCAATTTAAATCATTAAAATGTTTTGTTTATATTAAAATTTAACTTTTGTGTTGCTTTTTATTTTCTTTAACTCCTGGTTAGCGAATGCAATCATCCATTCGGATGTATCCTTTCATTTTTACACGATTCTAGTTCGAGGTTTGTTCACGAGCCCGACCTGAGGTTTTTCCAGATCCTCTATTTTTAAATCATATGAGTCATGCTCATATAATAGCTATTCACAGCTACAAGCCTTCTCATAAACAAGTGGATTCTAAACGAAGATGGATGACCTAGAAATTATTTTTATAAACTCGCAACCTGAGACAACCATAGATCTGGACTCCCAACCCGACTCCGTGGACCTTTCGCTGATATTCGGAATCAAAACGCAAGAATATATAGCGCAATGGAACGTATGATATTTTATGGGATGCTGATCTCCATGACCTAATGGCTGCTGCTCCGATTGATCTTCCCGGATGATGACAGTATATTCGATTTGGTCGATGATCATGACGACGGGGAGAGAAAACGATTCGAGCTTTAGGATGGAATGACAGTAGCAGCGTAGTCTCTCTGATTTTCCTGTGCCATTCATACAAATCATTTGATATGATAGCTAGCTCTCGGCTCAACCCGGAGAGAGCCGACTGCCCTGCCGAAGCTATCGGCTCCCGACCCGAAGGCCTGGGAGCCAATCGTCCAAAAAATTGTATGCAGGCAGTTTTAGTCGATTTGACGCCTCTGTGTTATTTTCTTAGTGGTTGTATGCATGCAATCTTAGAAAAGATGGTGCAAATCGTTGATGATGCAGAATTTTAATCTTAATAATATTCTTATTTATGTTTAATACAAATAGAAAAATACCTACTATTTTTCTACAAATAATATGTAATAAATACAATATAAATTTTAAACAATATTTATTTTCAATGGTTGGTTTTTACTTTGATTGGTGAAATTTCACTCATTCGTTTACAACCGGATTTTTCTAAGGGAGGATTACACAAAAAGAATAAGTAGATTTCAGGTAGAATGCAGGTACTATTGAATGTATTTATTGGTTGAATTTCACATCATATTATTACACAGGGAGGTTTTTAGAAAGGTTTGGAACCCAAAACAGAACCTTTTTCATTCAACGGTCAAGTGACTGTTAGATAAATAGAGTCTCATGGAGGCACAAAACCCTTAGTCCTCTTCTAATAGTGAAAGTGGTTACAACTGTAAAAAACAAAATAATCAAAAACTAAAATGGCATCTAAAATTGTGTGAGATCAGTGCTCTAAGTCCTTTGACTTAAAAGATTGGTATGCTCATTATGAGGAATGCTCGGGTCGTAGAAATGCTTTTGAGGAGAGAGCCGACTGCCCTGGCAAGCAACTATGAAGAAGCATCAACGTCAGGAACGTCCTAGATTGGAGACTGCTCTGGAAAAACCAAATATCACCTGTACAACTTGTGGCGAAAGTTACCCGCCGTCTAGGGAAATGCATCATACAATGACAGAAAAGCATAAGAATGCAACAGCAGCGGAAATCGAGTATAACGAAAATGTTATTTTAATTTCAATGGAGTCGCGATTTCCTTTAAAAATCATATCGCGTTCAAACTGATAGAAGGGACCGGCTCGATTTAAAATAATTTTATAATGATTGCAAAGCGGACTTAACCAAATTAGTGCGTTACTGTATGAGTGAGTACAAGTCGGTGAATACAGGTCTAAAAGTATATGGACTGTATGTCAAACAAACAGATGATGAAACCTTAACGGAAACGATGAAGCATTTCGTGACAACATATAAGCCTATAAGTAGTGTAATAATGCGGGTTCTGGATCAAGAGGTGTTGACAGGTGGGGGTGGGGGTGATTGATGGGTCATTAATTACAATTAATGGGGGTGGGGGGATGATTAATGGGCCATTAATCACAATTAAGGGGGGTGGGAGGGTAATTAAGGGGTAATAAATTATAAAAAGGGGGATGAGAGTTGACCTAATTAGGTAAAAAGGGGGGTGAGAGTTGACCTAGTTACGTTAATGAGGGTGAAATTGAGGGGTGTGCGCTCATGCGTGAGGGTTGGTTGGTTGCAGCTGCGTACATGTATGCTCATGCGTGACGGTGGTTGGTTGCACATGCGTATGGGGTTGAAGGGTGTGGTCTCATGCGTGACGGTGGTTGAATTTGATTGGTCGGGTAGGTTGCACATGCGTACAGTTGCTGGCGAAGGGAGTGTTATAGGGTGAGTTCTCGTTAGTCGTAATGAAGTTGTATACACCCTCCCTACTCTCTGACACCTGTTTAAGTCGGGGGTGGGGAGTGCGTGCGTTTGCGTACAGCTCAATCCGAGGTTAATTTTTAATTGTCTGTATTGTTAACTTCTACTAATTTAAGGGTCGCTGTCACAACAACAACAACTAGTCAGATCATGGCAGTTGACCTAGTTTCCTTAATGAGGGTGCTATTTAGGGGTGTGCTCTCATGCGTGAGGGGTGGTGGTGGTGGTGATATACTAATTAAAGGGTCGCTGCCACAACAACAACAACTAATCAGATCATGTCTGTTCTGTTCTGTTCTGTTCTGTTCTGTTCTGTTAATGACCTGTGACCTGTTGACCTAGTGACCGATATTTGCCCCCCTCATTTACCCTGCAGAGCAGGTGCTCAGGTGTCCAGTTGACATATGTATGTATGGTACCGGACCACCACCACCCGCATATGACGGTACCCTAATATATTATATTTGAGTCTAAGGGT
This sequence comes from Drosophila tristis, assembly GCA_018150885.1. Lineage (NCBI taxonomy): Eukaryota > Metazoa > Arthropoda > Insecta > Diptera > Drosophilidae > Drosophila > Drosophila tristis. The sequence continues at coordinate 53,992 of JAECWT010000257.1, read as the reverse complement.
CTGTTTGTGTGCGTGTGTGCTAACAATGATCTACTAATTTTAGGGTCTACTAATTTTAGGGTCGCTACTAGCAAATCGTAGCATGTACTATTGTCAAGGTTCTATGACCAGGTGGGAAAATGAATACGAGAGGTCACAGGCCACCCTACCAAATATAGGATACAACTTGTATTTGTTAGGGGAGGGATTTTACCTGTTTCATTTCAAAAACGAACAACGTTAGAACTACAAATTAAAAAATATGAAAAATATTTTTCAGTTTCAAACAAGTTGTTCAAACATACAAACGTATTCGTATTCGTATTCTATTCCCACATAACCCCCGTTTATCGTATCTGTGAAAAATAAATTTAAAAAAACAAAACAAAAGAAAAAACTCCGCGTGCGCGATCCACATATCGTACAAGTCGAGGACAAAGAATCAATTAGTGAGTGAGTGAGTGAAATTGAGTTGAGTGCCAGTGAACCAACAACAACAACAACAACAACAACAACTACTACAAAAGCATCAAAAGCATCAAAAGCATCAAAAGCATCAACAACATCCATCCTCAACAAGATCATCTTCACGAAAAGCATCAAAAGCATCACTACAACATCAACAACATCATCTTCACGAAAAGCATCCAAAAAACAAAACCATCAATATGAATCGCACCCCGATCTATTGCCCCCGTCTGTGACGTGACCCTGTCAATCAATGTGAGATGGCATCAACATCTCAGATCAGAACAACACAAAATTAAGGTTATTGAGCCGGTTGATGATCGAATCAAGCGAGTATCGGCCGGATTCGGTGGACGAATCATACATTATGTGTATGAAAATCGGGATGAGGGAATAAAATGCCAGTAGACTTCCTACGTGAAGCTGGTGAATCATTCCTACCTCATTTAAATTCCGTTCTGCAGAGTCACACCGCTGCAAAGGTGAACTTTGAGCTCTATGCTCTTTATAAACTGATGAAAATGGATCAAGAGAAGAGCGAAATTAAATCATTTCAGTCAAAAATGACTGTTATGAGTGTATGTGGCGACTCTGATGATATATACACAAAACATTCAGAGGCAATCGCAACCAAAATGGATGAGTTCCAGGAAAAGGATAGTGGATGGACATTAGTCCACATTATACGGTTGGAGATGAATGTCAACCAATATGATCCGATAAAAGGATCATCATTTATTGACTTGCCAGACAGTCTAAAGCGGAAAAAGGCAATAATAAATGTAGTCAACAGAGACGATGACCTCTGTTTTAAGTGGACATTGATTGCGGCCCTGACCAATCTGGATAATCACGCAACCCGTTGTGCCTCATACAACGTGAGGATATATGATGATGCAATAACAGTGAAAAATATAACTCTGCAGTTTGCTGGACTGGATTTCCCGCTGAACCCAAGACACATCCAAAGGTTTATGGATATAAACCCGGATATTAGTATAACGTTGTTTGGATTCGACAACGAAAATCACAAGTGTTTGGGCCCTTGTTTTATCCGAAGGAGGTACGCGAGCATCATATTAATATGCTACTCATAGAAAGTGACCACAGTGCTCACTATACCTGGATTAAGCGGTTATCAGCGTAAGTGAACTTTACATTTTATTACCACTGTTGTTCTTGTTTTTGTAGTTCTTGTAGTTCTTGTAGTTCATGTAGCTGTTGCTATTTTTCATTAGTATATATAGCTATTTTCATCACCCTCCACCCCGTTTATATCTCTAGGTTAATTTCATCGCAGACTGGAAGGCGCAAGGTGAAGCAATGGTTCTGCAACATTTGCTTGAATTATTCGCAGAGTGAGGAGGCATCCCTACGACACAAGGAGATATGTAGTGGGAAGGTGTCCACACTTCCTCATCCGAAGCAAGCAATGCTTAAATTTAAAAATCAGCATCGAGCTCTTAAGGTACCGTTTGTGGTATACGGAGACTTTGAATGTCTTCTGGAGCCGACAAATGTAGCAGTAAGTGCAAACACAATAAATGTTAATACCCATATACCTATATCCTTTTCATATTATTTAAAATGTGCACACGATTCTAGTTTAGATGAGTTGGTTCTCAAAACCGAATATAATGCCGGTGCTAGTTTTATACAGTCTTTAATTAAAAAACTTACCAACATATATATTAATTATTTAAGCAAGGTAGTAGATATAATAATTAGTGATGAAGAAGAGATAGAGTTTGAGGAGGCAATTAGTTGCCATATATGTGGGGTATTTTAAATACAGATAGGGTAAGAGACCATTGCCATATGACAGGCATATTTAGAGGTGCTGCACACAATGCATGCAATTTAAAAATACAAAATAGGGAATTTCATTCCAGTTTTTTCCACAATTTCTCCAGGTATGATTGTCATCTTTTTATCAAGGATCTGGCACTCATACCTGGAGAAATTAAAGTAATACCCGTCAATAAGGAACAATACATTTCTGTATCCAAGATTATTAGAATAGATGAAGAGAGGACTCTAGAGATTCGTTTTCTAGATTCGATTCGCTTTTTACCGGCTTCCTTGGACACTCTTGCGGGTACACTAGAGGAAGCACAGCTAAAAACAGTGAGACATCATTTCAGTTCAGACAGTCAGTTCGAACTCATGCGTAGAAAGGGTGTATTTCCGTACGAGTATCTGGACTCAGTCAACAAGCTAGAGGAGACTTCTCTACCATCAAGAGATGCATTCTACAGTTCGTTGACTGAGACAGAATGCTCTGAAGAAAATTATGCCCATGCACATAGAGTTTGGAGTGAATTTTCTTGCAAAACTCTACAAGATTATTTAGAACTGTACCTGAAAACAGATGTTTTCTTATTAGCTGATGTCTTCGAAAGCTTCAGAGCGGTCGTCTCAAAAGTGCATCCTCTTGACCCTGCTCATTATTATACACTTCCTGGGTTTGCGTGGGATGCCATGTTGAGAACCACAGATGTGGAACTAGAACTTCTAACCGATATAGATATGTATCGGTTTATGCAGTCAGGTATTCGTGGGGTTTAACCCAATGTTCTCTCCGCCATTCACAGGCAAACAATAAATACCTGCAGACTTATGATCCAAGTAAAGAATCATCGTATTTAACATATTTGGATGCCAACAATCTTTATGGTTGGGCAATGTCTCAAAATCTCCTTATGGAGGTTTTGAATGGTTATCTGAAAGTGAGATATCAAATATTGACTTTTTAAACACTTCAGAAAATTCAGAGTATGGATATATTCTTGAGGTAGACTTGAGCTATCCATACAAAATTCATAATGATCATAACGATCTACCGTTTTGCCCAGCTAATAAATTACCCACCGAATCAGCAAAGGTTAAAAAACTAATAGCTGATTTAGAGGATAAAGAGAATTATATTATCCACTACAATAATCTCAAACAATGCGTTGCCAATGGTCTAAAATTGACCAAAATTCATAGAGGTATGCGTTTCCTCCAAAAACCGTGGCTCAAAAAGTATATAGACCTCAACACGCTGCATAGAACAAATGCAACAAATTCCTTTGCAAAAGACCTATGGAAACTTATGAATAATGCAGTGTATGGGAAAACAATGGAGAATGTAGATAAAAGGATAGTAGTTAAATTAACTAATGAGTGGGAATCTGCATCACCAACTGATTCAGCTGGTGCTAAGCGATTATGTGTGAGATCGTTGATTGCTAAGAGTAATTTTCAGAATTGCAAAAAATTCAGTGAAAACTTTTTATGCAATTCAACTGAAACAGTTGAATGTGGTGTACAACAAACCCCTATATTTAGGGTTTGTTGTGCTAGAATTGTCCAAGTTGAAAATGTATGATTTCCACTATGGTTACATTAAACCTAAATTCGGAAAACGCTACATTAAATTATATGGATACAGATTCATTTATATATACTATAAAAACTGATGATTTTTATAGCGATATTCGTAATGATCTGCAATTCAAATTTGATACATCGGATTATTCCGATGAAGCTATTTCGAAATATAATTTTGAGAGGGTTAATAAGAAAAGGTTAGGGTTCTTTAAGGATGAGCTGAATGGAAGACCCATGCTCGAGTTTGTTGGACTCCGATCAAAAATGTATTCCTACAAAGTAGATGGAGAGGTGATACAGACTTGTAAAAAGTCTAAGGGTGAAAAGAAGTGCTGTGGACAAGTTAGGATTTCGGCTCTTATAAAAGATGTCTGCTAACAGAACAGCCAGTTAGGGGTGATATGTCGTTGATTAGGTCAGTAGGACATCATCTTACTACATCAACATGCAACAAAGTTGTACTTGATAGTAAAGATGATAAAAAAGATACATCGAACCAAATAAAATTGATACCTTGGCCCACGGTCATCAGAAGTTGTTTGAAAAACGACTCTTGGCAGAGATTAGAGATATTAGTTTGAAAATTAATGCATATGATTTACAAATAGAGGATCTAGAAAAAACCCGGGTCGGACTCGTGAACAAACCTCTGAACTAGAATCGTGTAAAAGTAATAATGCGGGTTCTGGATCAAGAGGTGTTGACAGGTGGGGTGGGGGGGGTGATTGATGGGTCATTAATTACAATTAATGGGGGTGGGGGGATGATTAATGGGCCATTAATCACAATTAAAGGGGTGGGAGGGTAATTAAGGGTAATAAATTATAAAAGGGGGATGAGAGTTGACCTAATTAGGTAAAAGGGGGTGAGAGTTGACCTAGTTACGTTAATGAGGGTGAAATTGAGGGGGTGTGCGCTCATGCGTGAGGGTTGGTTGGTTGCAGCTGCGTACATGTATGCTCATGCGTGACGGTGGTTGGTTGCACATGCGTATGGGGTTGAAGGGTGTGGTCTCATGCGTGACGGTGGTTGAATTTGATTGGTCGGGTAGGTTGCACATGCGTACAGTTGCTGGCGAAGGGAGTGTTATAGGGTGAGTTCTCGTTAGTCGTAATGAAGTTGTATACACCCTCCCTACTCTCTGACACCTGTTTAAGTCGGGGGGTGGGGAGTGCGTGCGTTTGCGTACAGCTCAATCCGAGGTTAATTTTTAATTGTCTGTATTGTTAACTTCTACTAATTTAAGGGTCGCTGTCACAACAACAACAACTAGTCAGATCATGGCAGTTGACCTAGTTTCCTTAATGAGGGTGCTATTTAGGGGTGTGCTCTCATGCGTGAGGGGTGGTGGTGGTGGTGATATACTAATTAAAGGGTCGCTGCCACAACAACAACAACTAATCAGATCATGTCTGTTCTGTTCTGTTCTGTTCTGTTCTGTTAATGACCTGTGACCTGTTAACCTAGTGACCGATATTTGCCCCCCTCATTTACCCTGCAGAGCAGGTGCTCAGGTGTACAGTTGACATATGTATGGTACCGGACCACCACCACCCGCATATGACGGTACCCTAATATATTATATTTGAGGCTAAGGGTCTGTTTGTGTGCGTGTGTGCTAACAATGATCTACTAATTTTAGGGTCTACTAATTTTAGGGTCGCTACTAGCAAATCGTAGCATGTACTATTGTCAAGGTTCTATGACCAGGTGGGAAAATGAATACGAGAGGTCACAGGCCACCCTACCAAATATAGGATACAACTTGTATTTGTTAGGGAGGGATTTTACCTGTTTCATTTCAAAAACGAACAACGTTAGAACTACAAATTAAAAAATATGAAAAATATTTTTCAGTTTCAAACAATTTGTTCAAACATACAAACGTATTCGTATTCGTATTCTATTCCCACATAACCCCCGTTTATCGTATCTGTGAAAAATAAATTTAAAAAACAAAACAAAAGAAAAACTCCGCGTGCGATCCACATATCGTACAAGTCGAGGACAAAGAATCAATTAGTGAGTGAGTGAGTGAAATTGAGTTGAGTGCCAGTGAACCAACAACAACAACAACAACAACAACAACTACTACAAAAAAGCATCAAAAGCATCAAAAGCATCAAAAGCATCAAAAGCATCAACAACATCCATCCTCAACAAGATCATCTTCACGAAAAGCATCAAAAGCATCACTACAACATCAACAACATCATCTTCACGAAAAGCATCCAAAAAACAAAACCATCAATATGAATCGCACCCCGATCTATTGCCCCCGTCTGTGACGTGACCCTGTCAATCAATGTGAGATGGCATCAACATCTCAGATCAGAACAACACAAAATTAAGGTTATTGAGCCGGTTGATGATCGAATCAAGCGAGTATCGGCCGGATTCGGTGGACGAATCATACATTATGTGTATGAAAATCGGGATGAGGGAATAAAAATGCCAGTAGACTTCCTACGTGAAGCTGGTGAATCATTCCTACCTCATTTAAATTCCGTTCTGCAGAGTCACACCGCTGCAAAGGTGAACTTTGAGCTCTATGCTCTTTATAAACTGATGAAAATGGATCAAGAGAAGAGCGAAAATTAAATCATTTCAGTCAAAAATGACTGTTATGAGTGTATGTGGCGACTCTGATGATATATACACAAAACATTCAGAGGCAATCGCAACCAAAATGGATGAGTTCCAGGAAAAGGATAGTGGATGGACATTAGTCCACATTATACGGCTGGAGATGAATGTCAACCAATATGATCCGATAAAAGGATCATCATTTATTGACTTGCCAGACAGTCTAAAGCGGAAAAAGGCAATAATAAATGTAGTCAACAGAGACGATGACCTCTGTTTTAAGTGAACATTGATTGCGGCCCTGACCAATCTGGATAATCACGCAACCCGTTGTGCCTCATACAACGTGAGGATATACGGATGATACGACTAATAAAACATTGCAGTTTGCTTGACTGGTTTTCCCGCTGAACCCACGATAAATCCAAAGGTTTATGGATATAAACCCGGACATCAGTATAACGCTGTTTGGATTCGACAACGAAAAATCACAAGTGTTTGGGCCCTTGTTTTATCCGAAGGAGGTACGCGAGCATCATATTAATATGCTACTCATAGAAAGTGACCACAGTGCTCACTATACCTGGATTAAGCGGTTATCAGCGTAAGTGAACTTTACATTTTATTACCACTGTTGTTCTTGTTTTTGTAGTTCTTGTAGTTCTTGTAGTTCATGTAGCTGTTGCTATTTTTCATTAGTATATATAGCTATTTTTCATCACCCTCCACCCCGTTTATATCTCTAGGTTAATTTCATCGCAGACTGGAAGGCGCAAGGTGAAGCAATGGTTCTGCAACATTTGCTTGAATTATTCGCAGAGTGAGGAGGCATCCCTACGACACAAGGAGATATGTAGTGGGAAGGTGTCCACACTTCCTCATCCGAAGCAAGCAATGCTTAAATTTAAAAATCAGCATCGAGCTCTTAAGGTACCGTTTGTGGTATACGGAGACTTTGAATGTCTTCTGGAGCCGACAAATGTAGCAGTAAGTGCAAACACAATAAATGTTAATACCCATATACCTATATCCTTTCATATTATTTAAAATGTGCACACGATTCTAGTTTAGATGAGTTGGTTCTCAAAACCGAATATAATGCCGGTGCTAGTTTTATACAGTCTTTAATTAAAAAACTTACCAACATATATATTAATTATTTAAGCAAGGTAGTAGATATAATAATTAGTGATGAAGAAGAGATAGAGTTTGAGGAGGCAATTAGTTGCCATATATGTGGGGTATTTTAAATACAGATAGGGTAAGAGACCATTGCCATATGACAGGCATATTTAGAGGTGCTGCACACAATGCATGCAATTTAAAAATACAAAATAGGGAATTTCATTCCAGTTTTTTTTCCACAATTTCTCCAGGTATGATTGTCATCTTTTTATCAAGGATCTGGCACTCATACCTGGAGAAATTAAAGTAATACCCGTCAATAAGGAACAATACATTTCTGTATCCAAGATTATTAGAATAGATGAAGAGAGGACTCTAGAGATTCGTTTTCTAGATTCGATTCGCTTTTTACCGGCTTCCTTGGACACTCTTGCGGGTACACTAGAGGAAGCACAGCTAAAAACAGTGAGACATCATTTCAGTTCAGACAGTCAGTTCGAACTCATGCGTAGAAAGGGTGTATTTCCGTACGAGTATCTGGACTCAGTCAACAAGCTAGAGGAGACTTCTCTACCATCAAGAGATGCATTCTACAGTTCGTTGACTGAGACAGAATGCTCTGAAGAAAATTATGCCCATGCACATAGAGTTTGGAGTGAATTTTCTTGCAAAACTCTACAAGATTATTTAGAACTGTACCTGAAAACAGATGTTTTCTTATTAGCTGATGTCTTCGAAAGCTTCAGAGCGGTCGTCTCAAAAGTGCATCCTCTTGACCCTGCTCATTATTATACACTTCCTGGGTTTGCGTGGGATGCCATGTTGAGAACCACAGATGTGGAACTAGAACTTCTAACCGATATAGATATGTATCGGTTTATGCAGTCAGGTATTCGTGGGGGTTTAACCCAATGTTCTCTCCGCCATTCACAGGCAAACAATAAATACCTGCAGACTTATGATCCAAGTAAAGAATCATCGTATTTAACATATTTGGATGCCAACAATCTTTATGGTTGGGCAATGTCTCAAAATCTCCCTTATGGAGGTTTTGAATGGTTATCTGAAAGTGAGATATCAAATATTGACTTTTTAAACACTTCAGAAAATTCAGAGTATGGATATATTCTTGAGGTAGACTTGAGCTATCCATACAAAATTCATAATGATCATAACGATCTACCGTTTTGCCCAGCTAATAAATTACCCACCGAATCAGCAAAGGTTAAAAACTAATAGCTGATTTAGAGGATAAAGAGAATTATATTATCCACTACAATAATCTCAAACAATGCGTTGCCAATGGTCTAAAATTGACCAAAATTCATAGAGGTATGCGTTTCCTCCAAAAACCGTGGCTCAAAAAGTATATAGACCTCAACACGCTGCATAGAACAAATGCAACAAATTCCTTTGCAAAAGACCTATGGAAACTTATGAATAATGCAGTGTATGGGAAAACAATGGAGAATGTAGATAAAAGGATAGTAGTTAAATTAACTAATGAGTGGGCTGTTGTTTAATTTCGGCTGGCAATGAAAGGGATGGAGGTCATTTGGTTTCACAATCATATGGGTGCGTACATATTTCGGTTTTGATTAGAAATTACCTAATTTATTCTACGAAAATAAAATCCGAAATATACAACACATGGCCCTTATCTGTGCATGTGTGAGTGTATATGTTGTATGTTATATGTCTAACCGAGGCGTAATAATAAAACGAAAAGTTTCTGATGTTCAGTTCTCGCTGGAAATTCAAGCAAGTCAAAGGCGTTTAAGATGATTGTGCCAACGGTCCGTGTATTCTTTTTTTCCGTTTTTGTGTTAGTGTTTGGTGTAAACTCCGCTCCTGTGAGATATATCATAGAGAGTGAAGTGTCAAATTCTACGAAAGTGTTGGAGGATCTCCAATTCATAATAAACATTCCACATTCGGACAGAAGTCTTAAAGTGGAACTGTCATTTGATATCCTGGAAAACAGTTCCATTTACAAGGATGGTGATAGTGTTGCACTAGTGTCAACCAAAAAATCTCAAATTGAAGTGGAATCAACGGCAGCAGCAACAACAGAAACAGAAACAGAAACTACAACCACCACCACCACCACCAGCACCCCAGAAGTGGAATCAACGGCAGCAGCAACAACAACAACAGAAACTACAACCACCAGCACCACCACCAGCACCCCAGAAGTGGAATCAACGGCAGCAGCAACAACAACAACAGAAACTACAACCACCAGCACCACCACCAGCACCCCAGAAGTGGAATCGACGGCAGCAGCAACAACAACAACAGAAACTACAACCACCACCACCACCAGCACCCCAGAAGTGGAATCAACGGCAGCAGCAACAACAACAACAGAAACTACAACCACCACCACCACCACCAGCACCCCAGAAGTGGAATCAACAGCAGAAACCTCAACCTCAACCTCACCAAGCAAACAAATACTTTTCGGTATTCATGGTACTGACGATGAGTACGATGATGATGATGATGAAAAAGATAATAGCGTAAGTCGTCCTTATAAGCGTAATATAACTTTAAAAACATCACTTTCCAATAAAAATCCATTAGTATTAACGACCAAGAGAGGAATAATAAAGAATTTTAAGGAGAATTTAGTGAGAACAGAGCAGTTAATTGGGGGACACATGGATATAGGACACAGGGGGTTTAATAGATATTTCAAGCTACAATTTAATGATGTAATGGTCGGCATAAAGTGCCATTATAGATCCATCTTGAGAAGAGATTTTGAGAATGAAAAAAGTGTAGAATTCAAATCAGTTTTAAAAATAAACTGTTTTGAATTTGCTGAAGTTTTAACTCCTGAATCGATGAAGAGAGAGAGAGCTAGTGACAAGAAATTAAGGGAGATGTTATATGAAAGTGTGAGTCGCATTAAAGCGGAGAACAGTTCAAATCATCAAATCGAGTCATATATTAGCGAAATTCAAAGCGATCAGGCTCAGATTCTTAATGAATCATACTTAAATAACAAGCGATTGACGGAAAAATTGCTTGATGAGCATTTGAAGGCAGTAGAAGAGTCGGACGGAGATCCCGAAGAATTTATACTAGTGTCAGGTTTAAATAATTATAAATCAAAACTCAATGTTAAAGTTTTGTAACAAAATGAAAGAGAGAGAGAGAGAGAGAGAGAGGGTTAAAAAATTATATTTTTTACAGCTCCTTTCTTATAGTAAAGAAGAAGCAGCCGTGGATGATGACACAGTAATTGCTGTAGAAGGTAAGCAAAAATAAAAAAAAATTAAATACATTTTTTCGTTTGTTTTGTTTTTCTCAAACCTGATATTAATATGTTCTTTTCTTTCTTCCTTTTTTTTTTTTGTATTCCAGGCGGAATTGATAACTATATTCAAGTTATTAAACTTGAAATTGAGAATTCATCGGATGAGGCATTAGTTGATGTGGGTGGTGAAATAGATAAAGCCATTTATATTAAGGGGTAGCCTTAATAGTTATAAACAAAAAATACCTTTAAGCGTTTTGTAATTTGAGTAATTGAAAAATTTTAATTGTTTCATTGTTCTTTGTTTATTGTGTCATATATAAAAATGTTTCGAAATAATAAAACTTATATTCTTTATTAATAAAACTTATATATATAATAACAAAAATGTTAATACTAATAGAATTGTAATAATAGAATTAATAATAATGAAAATTTTTATACAATTTAAAGTTACAGTTTAATTCAATTTACATCAATAAAATGTTTTGTTTAAAATTTAAATTTTGACTTTTGACTTTTTTTACTTTATTTATTTTTTATTTATTTACTCAAGTCTTCATATAGCATTTCTAACTCCTGGTTAGCGAATGCAATCATCCACCCGATGTATCCTTTTCATTTTTACACGATTCTAGTTCAGAGGTTTGTTCACGAGTCCGACCCGGGTTTTTTTCTAGATCCTCTATTTGTAAATCATATGCATTAATTTTCAAACTAATATCTCTAATCTCTGCCAAGAGTCGTTTTTCAAACAACTTCTGATGACCGTGGGCCAAGGTATCAATTTTATTTGGTTCGATGTATCTTTTATCATCTTTACTATCAAGTACAACTTTGTTGCATGTTGATGTAGTAAGATGATGTCCTACTGACCTAATCAACGACATATCACCCCTAACTGGCTGTTCTGTTAGCAGACATCTTTTATAAGAGCCGAAATCTAACTTGTCCACAGCACTTCTTTTCACCCCCTTAGACTTTTTACAAGTCTGTATCACCTCTCCATCTACTTTGTAGGAATACATTTTTGATCGGAGTCCAACAAACTCGAGCATGGGTCTTCCATTCAGCTCATCCTTAAAGAACCCTAACCTTTTCTTATTAACCCTCTCAAAATTATATTTCGAAATAGCTTCATCGGAATAATCCGATGTATCAAATTTGAATTGCAGATCATTACGAATATCGCTATAAAAATCATCAGTTTTTATAGTATATATAAATGAATCTGTATCCATATAATTTAATGTAGCGTTTTCCCCGAATTTAGGTTTAATGTAACCATAGTGGAAATCATACATTTTCAACTTGGACAATTCTAGCACAACAAACCCTAAATATAGGGGGTTTGTTGTACACCACATTCAACTGTTTCAGTTGAATTGCATAAAAGTTTTCACTGAATTTTTGCAATTCTGAAAATTACTCTTAGCAATCAACGATCTCACACATAATCGCTTAGCACCAGCTGAATCAGTTGGTGATGCAGATTCCCACTCATTAGTTAATTTAACTACTATCCTTTTATCTACATTCTCCATTGTTTTCCCATACACTGCATTATTCATAAGTTTCCATAGGTCTTTTGCAAAGGAATTTGTTGCATTTGTTCTATGCAGCGTGTTGAGGTCTATATACTTTTTGAGCCACGGTTTTTGGAGGAAACGCATACCTCTATGAATTTTGGTCAATTTTAGACCATTGGCAACGCATTGTTTGAGATTATTGTAGTGGATAATATAATTCTCTTTATCCTCTAAATCAGCTATTAGTTTTTTAACCTTTGCTGATTCGGTGGGTAATTTATTAGCTGGGCAAAACGGTAGATCGTTATGATCATTATGAATTTTGTATGGATAGCTCAAGTCTACCTCAAGAATATATCCATACTCTGAATTTTCTGAAGTGTTTAAAAAGTCAATATTTGATATCTCACTTTCAGATAACCATTCAAAACCTCCATAAGGGAGATTTTGAGACATTGCCCAACCATAAAGATTGTTGGCATCCAAATATGTTAAATACGATGATTCTTTACTTGGATCATAAGTCTGCAGGTATTTATTGTTTGCCTGTGAATGGCGGAGAGAACATTGGGTTAAACCCCCACGAATACCTGACTGCATAAACCGATACATATCTATATCGGTTAGAAGTTCTAGTTCCACATCTGTGGTTCTCAACATGGCATCCCACGCAAACCCAGGAAGTGTATAATAATGAGCAGGGTCAAGAGGATGCACTTTTGAGACGACCGCTCTGAAGCTTTCGAAGACATCAGCTAATAAGAAAACATCTGTTTTCAGGTACAGTTCTAAATAATCTTGTAGAGTTTTGCAAGAAAATTCACTCCAAACTCTATGTGCATGGGCATAATTTTCTTCAGAGCATTCTGTCTCAGTCAACGAACTGTAGAATGCATCTCTTGATGGTAGAGAAGTCTCCTCTAGCTTGTTGACTGAGACCAGATACTCGTACGGAAATACACCCTTTCTACGCATGAGTTCGAACTGACTGTCTGAACTGAAATGATGTCTCACTGTTTTTAGCTGTGCTTCCTCTAGTGTACCCGCAAGAGTGTCCAAGGAAGCCGGTAAAAAGCGAATCGAATCTAGAAAACGAATCTCTAGAGTCCTCTCTTCATCTATTCTAATAATCTTGGATACAGAAATGTATTGTTCCTTATTGACGGGTATTACTTTAATTTCTCCAGGTATGAGTGCCAGATCCTTGATAAAAAGATGACAATCATACCTGGAGAAATTGTGGAAAAAAACTGGAATGAAATTCCCTATTTTGTATTTTAAATTGCATGCATTGTGTGCAGCACCTCTAAATATGCCTGTCATATGGCAATGGTCTCTTACCCTATCTGTATTTAAAAATACCCCACATATATGGCAACTAATTGCCTCCTCAAACTCTATCTCTTCTTCATCACTAATTATTATATCTACTACCTTGCTTAAATAATTAATATATATGTTGGTAAGTTTTTTTAATTAAAGACTGTATAAAACTAGCACCGGCATTATATTCGGTTTTGAGAACCAACTCATCTAAACTAGAATCGTGTGCACATTTTAAATAATATGAAAAGGATATAGGTATATGGGTATTAACATTTATTGTGTTTACTTACTGCTACATTTGTCGGCTCCAGAAGACATTCAAAGTCTCCGTATACCACAAACGGTACCTTAAGAGCTCGATGCTGATTTTTAAATTTAAGCATTGCTTGCTTCGGATGAGGAAGTGTGGACACCTTCCCACTACATATCTCCTTGTGTCGTAGGGATGCCTCCTCACTCTGCGAATAATTCAAGCAAATGTTGCAGAACCATTGCTTCACCTTGCGCCTTCCAGTCTGCGATGAAATTAACCTAGAGATATAAACGGGGTGGAGGGTGATGAAAAATAGCTATATATACTAATGAAAAATAGCAACAGCTACATGAACTACAAGAACTACAAGAACTACAAAAACAAGAACAACAGTGGTAATAAAATGTAAAGTTCACTTACGCTGATAACCGCTTAATCCAGGTATAGTGAGCACTGTGGTCACTTTCTATGAGTAGCATATTAATATGATGCTCGCGTACCTCTTCGGATAAAACAAGGGCCCAAACACTTGTGATTTTTCGTTGTCGAATCCAAACAACGTTATACTAATATCCGGGTTTATATCCATAAACCTTTGGATGTGTCTTGGGTTCAGCGGGAAATCCAGTCCAGCAAACTGCAGAGTTATATTTTTCACTGTTATTGCATCATCATATATCCTCACGTTGTATGAGGCACAACGGGTTGCGTGATTATCCAGATTGGTCAGGGCCGCAATCAATGTCCACTTAAAACAGAGGTCATCGTCTCTGTTGACTACATTTATTATTGCCTTTTTCCGCTTTAGACTGTCTGGCAAGTCAATAAATGATGATCCTTTTATCGGATCATATTGGTTGACATTCATCTCCAACCGTATAATGTGGACTAATGTCCATCCACTATCCTTTTCCTGGAACTCATCCATTTTGGTTGCGATTGCCTCTGAATGTTTTGTGTATATATCATCAGAGTCGCCACATACACTCATAACAGTCATTTTTGACTGAAATGATTTAATTTCGCTCTTCTCTTGATCCATTTTCATCAGTTTTTAAAGAGCATAGAGCTCAAAGTTCACCTTTGCAGCGGTGTGACTCTGCAGAACGGAATTTAAATGAGGTAGGAATGATTCACCAGCTTCACGTAGGAAGTCTACTGGCATTTTTATTCCCTCATCCCCGATTTTCATACATATATATGTGATTCGTCCACCGAATCCGGCCGATACTCGCTTGATTCGATCATCAATCGGCTCAATAACCTTAATTTTGTGTTGTTCTGATCTGAGATGTTGATGCCATCTCACATTGATTGACAGGGTCACGTCACAGACGGGGGCAATAGATCGAGGGTGCGATTCATATTGATGGTTTTGTTTTTTGGATGCTTTTCGTGAAGATGATGTTGTTGATGTTGTAGTGATGCTTTTGATGCTTTTCGTGATGATGATCTTGTTGAGATGGATGTTGTTGATGCTTTTGATGCTTTTGGATGCTTTTGATGCTTTTGTAGTAGTTGTTGTTGTTGTTGTTGTTGTTGTTGGTTCACTGGCACTCAACTCAATTTCACTCACTCACTCACTAATTGATTCTTTGTCCTCGACTTGTACGATATGTGGATCGCGCACGCGGAGTTTTTTCTTTTGTTTTGTTTTTTAAATTTATTTTCACAGATACGATAAACGGGGTTATGTGGGAATAGAATACGAATACGAATTTTGTATGTTTGAACAACTTGTTTGAAACTGAAAATATTTTTCATATTTTTTAATTTGTAGTTCTAACGTTGTTCGTTTTGAAATGAAAACAGGTAAAATCCCTCCCCCTAACAAATACAAGTTGTATCCTATATTTGGTAGGGTGGCCCTGTGACCTCTCGTATTCATTTTCCCACCTGGTCATAGAACCTGACAATAGTACATGCTACGATTTGCTAGTAGCGACCCTAAAATTAGTAGACCCTAAAATTAGTAGATCATTGTTAGTTAACACACGCACACAAACAGACCCTTAGACTCAAATATAATATATTAGGGTACCGTCATATGCGGGTGGTGGTGGTGCGGTACCATACATACATATGTCAACTGACACCTGAGCACCTGCTCTGCAGGGTAAATGAGGGGGCAAATATCGGTCACTAGGTCAACAGGTCACAGGTCATTAACAGAACAGAACAGAACAGAACAGAACAGAACAGACATGATCTGATTAGTTGTTGTTGTTGTGGCAGCGACCCTTTAATTAGTATATCACCACCACCACCACCCCTCACGCATGAGAGCACACCCCTAAATAGCACCCTCATTAAGGAAACTAGGTCAACTGCCTGCATGATCTGACTAGTTGTTGTTGTTGTGACAGCGACCCTTAAATTAGAAAGTTAACAATACAGACAATTAAAAATTAACCTCGGATTGAGCTGTACGCAAACGCACGCACTCCCCACCCCCGACTTAAACAGGTGTCAGAGAGTAGGGAGGGTGTATACAACTTCATTACGACTAACGAGAACTCACCCTATAACACTCCCTTCGCCAGCAACTGTACGCATGTGCAACCTACCCGACCAATCAAATTCAACCACCGTCACGCATGAGACCACACCCTTCAACCCCATACGCATGTGCACAACCACCGTCACGCATGAGCATACATGTACGCAGCTGCAACCAACCAACCCTCACGCATGAGCGCACACCCTCAATTTCACCCTCATTAACGTAACTAGGTCAACTCTCACCCCCTTTTTACCTAATAGGTCAACTCTCATCCCCCTTTTTATAATTTATTACCCCTAATACCCTCCCACCCCCTTAATTGTGATTAATGGCCCATTAATCATCCCCCCACCCCATTAATTGTAATTAATGACCCATCAATCACCCCACCCCCACCTGTCAACACCTCTTGATCCAGAACCCGCATTATTACACTACCTCCTATATGAAAATGAGGCGATTAATGAACATCCTGAATGATGCCCTTGACCTCCCTTTTAATTACTCTAAGTGGAATTCCAGGACAAGCGATTCAGTTTATGAGGGCCAATATACAAATTTTAAATATTTTGAACTCACAATAATTAAATTGGAACATATCGCTGTAAATAGATTTATACCGTTTTTAAGCAAAGCAAAATCTCGGAAATGCTTTTAATAAATGTTAAAAATGAAGATGATTTTTTGCTTCAAGTGGTCCAATTTTAGCATCATTGGAATATAGAGATGGCACTTGTGCACTACATTCGTAACAGCAAACCAAAAATAAATCGCACGAGATAACTTAACAAACATACTATCGAATGGTAGACCTCAAGGATCCAAACCGACTTTTTCTGATAGATATGGGGATTTAAATTTTTTAAAGAATTATGGTTTTTTTCTATGGCAGAACTTTTTTTGAAGAATTTTTGAAGTCTGGTATTTTTTTTTTAGCTTTTTCAGAGGTAGCGCATGTTTTTCCACTAACTCTAGTATCTTACGTCTGGTTGTAAAAGAACTTTGCTATTTTGAAAAGATAATTAAAACAGCTAGAAGTTAAAACACTTTGCAACTGATTAAAGCTTACCGTCTGGGAAATATAAAGCATTGAAATGCAAAAATGATGATTTTTGTGCGGTATTTTTTACGAAATTTTGACTTTAAAAACTCAGGAAAAGTCGAAAAAATTATATCTTGTGTCCTCTATTTTTTGTGTATAGGTGCGTTAATTTGGCGTCGTTTAAGGTATCGCTCATTAAAATCTATGGAGAGACTTTGGAGCTAAAATTCGTTAACCAAACCTAAAATATGGAAAAAAATGCACAAAAAATACCTTTTTGAAGGCGGCGGGCCCAACTGCCAATTGGGAACAAAGCAAACGAAAAGGGTTGTACATTTGGTACCTGTTCGCGTTCCTTTGGTATTAAATGTTGTTGACAGTTACTTTTTCGTGACCTGAGGTAGAATACCTATTCAGGTCAAATGTTTCCTTTATATTCTCACAAGTGCAGGTCCACAAAAATTGGATCTCGTCGCGTCTACCTAATCATAGTCATGGATATATAACGCTGTGCCTATAGTGTCTGTGCCTTAGTGTAGTTCTGACTTCCCCTCAGAATACGATCGTGTGTTTACCAAAACATCTAACAATTAATTCAAATCAATTGCCATGGATACCTCTGGCCGATCATTTGCATGTGCTTTCCAAGCAGACTCATTTTGCTACATATGTGGTAAGTACATGATGATCAACGAAATAAAAATCGCTTTTACCGAAACTCTCCAAAAACAGTATGAAGAAAACTTTAAAATCAAACCCGAAAGTTTTGTTGAAAAGTGGGCACCAAGCTATATATGTCAAATGTGTAGATTGAATTTAACAGCATATGATTACGACGAAAAGTAAGTAACTCTAATCCACAAAACTATTAACTTTTCCCAAAATTCTAAACATTATTTTTTCTTACAATTTTTTTTAGAAAACAATTTAACTTTGGTAGTCCAATGATGTGGAAAAAAACAGATATTCACGGCGCCGAATGTTTCTTTTGTTCAGTAAAGAAAACTGGAATTGGGAAACACATGAAAATAGTTTACCCGAAACAATCTGGCTTCGGCTTTACCCTTCCTGCTCGTCCTTCAGAGGAAATACCGCCCCTAAAACGCCAAAAGGGAGAGGTATCTTCCTCGTCGAATGGAACAACGGATTCAAGCAATAACTATTCAGGAGAATGGAAATTTTGCAATCCTATTTCACAGGAACAATTGAACGATTTGGTGGGGATCCTGGATCTTCCTAAAAATAAACTACGAGCTGCTTGGATTTTATTTAAGGATGCCCGTTTATTGAAGGAAAATGTCAAAATGGAACTCATTTCCGGACGCAGTAGCAAATTTGGTTGCACGCACAAATATAAATCGTTCAAGACCTAATTGAGAAATATGAAAAAATTGGAGCCAATTTGTCACTAAAAATCCATTTCCTACACTCCCACTTGGACTTTTTCCGACAAACCTAGGGGACGTTAGTGATGAACACGGAGAGAGATTTCACCAACAATTAAAGGCTATGGAACAACGTTATCAAGGTGTTTGGAATGAAAACATGATGGGCGACTATGTGTGGACTCTCATAAGGGAATCTGATTGGAGTGACAAAGGAAGACAGCCAGAAAACTTAAATTATTTTATGAACAGTAACAAGCAGTAAAAAATAAAAAGTTTGTATATCCTTAGAATTGACTAAAAAGTCTAAAAATTACTGATTGTTGTATGGGTTAGGGAATGAAATTCTATATCTCAGGTATTTCTACTTTGGTTTCATTGAAATATGAATAGGTAGAAGCGACAAACGTCTAATTTGTGTAAAAATAAAGGTCAACATTTGACCTGAACAGGTACCCATACCTCAGATTGGGCACAACGAAAGAAAGATCCAATTTTTGTGGACCTGCACTTGTGAGAATATAAAGGAAACATTTGACCTGAATAGGTATTCTACCTCAGGTCACGAAAAAAGTAACTGTCAACAACATTTAATACCAAAGGAACGCGAACAGGTACCAAATGTACAACCCTTTTTCGTTTGCTTTGTTCCCAATTGGCAGTTGGGCCCGCCGCCTTCAAAAAGGTATTTTTGTGCATTTTTTCCATATTTTAGGTTTGGTTAACGAATTTTAGCTCCAAAGTCTCTCCATAGATTTTAATGAGCGATACCTTAAACGACGCCAAATTAACGCACCTATACACAAAAAACAGACACAAGATATAATTTTTTTCGACTTTTCCTGAGTTTTTAAAGTCAAAATTTCGTAAAAAATACCGCACAAAAATCATCATTTTTGCATTTCAATGCTTTATATTTCCCAGACGGTAAGCTGTAATCACAAAGTGTTTGGGCTTAACTTCTAGCTGTTTTAATTATCTTTTCAAAATAGCAAAGTTCTTTACAACCAGACGTAAGATACTAAAGTTATGTGAAAAAAACTATCGCTACCTCTGAAAAAAGCTAAAAAAAAATACCAGACTTCAAAAATTCTTCAAAAAAAGTTCTGCCTTAGAAAAAAAACCATAATTCTTTAAAAAAATTTAAATCCCCATATCTATCAGAAAAAGTCGGTTTTGTTCCTTGAGGAAAAATCGTGTTGACTAGTGTGATCAATGTTACTATGTTACAAATAACATTGTCGTTTATAAAGTAAATTAAAAACTTTTAATGGTTTAGAAGCCATACAATGCAAATTGTCCCTTATTTATCATTGCAGTCCAGCACGGATACGACCTTAGAGGCGTTTAGGCATAATCCAACGGACGTAGCGTCATACCGCTGTTCGCTCGAACAAGTACTACGCAGGAATGCTGTCGCAACAACGTTTTGTCATTAGTAGGGTAAAACTAACCTGTCTCACGACGGTCTAATGTTCTGTTCTACACAATGACAGAAAATGAAATGAAATAGTCGTTCAAACACACATTATTTGTTCTACAGAATGACACAAAATGAAATGAATTAGGCGTTCAAACACACATTTTTAGACCAAATTTGAGATTTTTTTTTGATTAATTTTTAATTTTCGTGGAACCTATTTATAGAAAAGTAAAAACGTTTGTAAAGAAAGAATGCCGCATACTCTGGCTACAGCATGCAATTTGGTGCACGCGTTGAGGAGATAGTCGCTTACAAACAGATTTTTTTCTACAAATTTATAGTATAGATATTGTTAACGTAATCCAAGAAGTAGCAGGTGTTGCCTGCGTTGTGACGAACCATGGGAACCATGGTTCGTTACACTTTCCATCTTCTATTTCTTATTTTCTGCTTCCACTTTCCACCTCTCAACTGGCAAAAATAGGTTAAATTCAAGTCGGAGATACCAGGCGAACAGAAATCAGCAGAAGGTCGCTGCTTTTTTAGTTTCTCGTATTTTCTTGTTCCTCTTTGTATTTTCCTGCAGTCTTCTTTCGATCTACTTTTTCTCATTTTCTGCCTCCACTTTCCACCTCTCAACTTAAAAAATCGGTTAACTTCAATTCTGAGATACCAGATGCAGATGCCGTACATGGGCAACGTGGATCTCTGCCCGGGCTGATCGTTCCCCTTCTCTGCATCTCGTGAGAAAAAAATTATGAATAAAAAGCAACAAACAACAAAAAAAAAACAATAAAAACACAAATAAAATAAATGAGACTGGAACTCCCCAAATGCCAACAGGTAGCAATCCCAAGCAGGGGAAGGCAGTGGCACAAAGGCCTGGCCTAACCCGCTCAATCGCAGGTAACTCGGTGGGGTCCCATCCCGAATCCGGGGGTGGGCGGCACTTTAAAAGCTAAAACAGAAACTTTGGAGAGGCAGCAATACTGCGGCAGCCCGACGATGGAGGGAGACGATTTGCCATCGACCAGCGACCAAGCCAAATACACATACGCCGAAAAGAGGAGTGCAGGCCACATACTCCGTCGGCAGAATGCGAGTACGGAGACCAGGCCGTCGGCCGACTGGCCGAAGAAGGTGGAGTGGGCTACGGCGGTGCTCTCAGACAACATGTCACTAAAAATCCATTTCCTACACTCCCACTTGGACTTTTTTCCGACAAACCTAGGGGACGTTAGTGATGAACACGGAGAGAGATTTCACCAACAATTAAAGGCTATGGAACAACGTTATCAAGGTGTTTGGAATGAAAACATGATGGGCGACTATGTGTGGACTCTCATAAGGGAATCTGATTGGAGTGACAAAGGAAGACAGCCAGAAAACTTAAATTATTTTATGAACAGTAACAAGCAGTAAAAAATAAAAAGTTTGTATATCCTTAGAATTGACTAAAAAGTCTAAAAATTACTGATTGTTGTATGGGTTAGGGAATGAAATTCTATATCTCAGGTATTTCTACTTTGGTTTCATTGAAATATGAATAGGTAGAAGCGACAAACGTCTAATTTGTGTAAAAATAAAGGTCAACATTTGACCTGAACAGGTACCCATACCTCAGATTGGGCACAACGAAAGAAAGATCCAATTTTTGTGGACCTGCACTTGTGAGAATATAAAGGAAACATTTGACCTGAATAGGTATTCTACCTCAGGTCACGAAAAAAGTAACTGTCAACAACATTTAATACCAAAGGAACGCGAACAGGTACCAAATGTACAACCCTTTTTCGTTTGCTTTGTTCCCAATTGGCAGTTGGGCCCGCCGCCTTCAAAAAGGTATTTTTTGTGCATTTTTTCCATATTTTAGGTTTGGTTAACGAATTTTAGCTCCAAAGTCTCTCCAAAGATTTTAATGAGCGATACCTTAAACGACGCCAAATTAACGCACCTATACACAAAAAACAGACACAAGATATAATTTTTTTCGACTTTTCCTGAGTTTTTAAAGTCAAAATTTCGTAAAAAATACCGCACAAAAATCATCATTTTTGCATTTCAATGCTTTATATTTCCCAGACGGTAAGCTGTAATCACAAAGTGTTTGGGTCTAACTTCTAGCTGTTTTAATTATCTTTTCAAAATAGCAAAGTTCTTTACAACCAGACGTAAGATACTAAAGTTATGTGAAAAAACTATCGCTACCTCTGAAAAAACTAAAAAAAATACCAGACTTCAAAAATTCTTCAAAAAAAGTTCTGCCATAGAAAAAAAAAAAAAATTCATTAAAAAATTTCAAAACCCCCATATCTTTAAAAAAAAGTCGGTTTTGTTCCTTGAGGAAAAATCGTGTTGACTAGTGAAATCAGCAGAAGGTCGCTGCCTTTTTAGTTTCTCGTATTTTCTTGTTCCTCTTTTGTATTTTCCTGCAGTCTTCTTTCGAACTACTTTCGAACTCTCACTTTTTCTGCCTCCACTTTCCACCTCTCAACTTAAAATCGGTTAACTTCAACTTCTGAGATACCAGATGCAGATGCCGTACATGGGCAACGTGGATCTCTGCCCGGGCTGATCGTTCCCCTTCTGCATCTCGGAGTGAGAAAAAATTATGAATAAAAAGCAACAAACAACAAAAAAAAAAAAACAATAAAAACACAAATAAAATAAATGAGACTGGAACTCCCCAAATGCCAACAGGTAGCAATCCCAAGCAGGGGAAGGCAGTGGCACAAAGGCCTGGCCTAACCCGCTCAATCGCAGGTAACTCGGTGGGGTCCCATCCCGAATCCGGGGTGGGCGGCACTTTAAAAGCTAAAACAGAAACTTTGGAGAGGCAGCAATACTGCGGCAGCCCGACGATGGAGGGAGACGATTTGCCATCGACCAGCGACGAAGCCAAATACACATACGCCGAAAAGAGGAGTGCAGGCCACATACTCCGTCGGCAGAATGCGAGTACGGAGACCAGGCCGTCGGCCGACTGGCCGAAGAAGGTGGAGTGGGCTACGGCGGTGCTCTCAGACTTCAGCATGAAGCCATCAAGGGAGGTTCCACAGCCTAAAAGGCGACGCTCCCAGGAGACGCCAAGACCTACATGGCGAAGCGCTCAAAGGTCCAGGCCAAGTATATCCTTCGCACAAATTGCCGAAGAAAGGACACTTATTGGTATCCTGGCTAAAGGCAGTGCAGATGGAAGGATATCAAGAAACCAGTGAAAGTGATGACCACCGATGACTGGAAGGTGGTGAAAGTTGAGACGACACGAGGCCCCACAAACCAATTGGTGGTCAACCTTAACAAGGAGTCGCTGGCCCCGATTGAAGCCTCTAAGAGTGAGCTGAACTTCGGATTCAGCTCGGTCACCATCACCCGTCCTATTGACAAGCCAGTCGAGCAGGAGGTGGCCTCGGAGATTAAAGCACCCGATGACGAGCTGGGCCGGAACAGGATGGCTACCTCACGGACTCGACCCTCATGAGGGAGTTCGAGGCAATGTGTCGCGAGGACGGGTGTGTCACCGGCGACTCGGACGCCGACACGACAGTGGTGGAGACTGATCATAACGATGTCTCTAAGACTTCTGCAGATCAGATTTGTGTTAAAAGTGGATGTGTGTAACGCAGAGAAGGAAACATTTCCGAACCCATAAAGTATATATATTCTTGATCAGCATCAATAGCCGAGTCGATAGAGCCATGTCTGTCTGTCCGTCTTGTTTGACGCCTGGATCTCAAGGACTATAATAGCTAGGGCAACCAAATTTGGGTTTAAGACTTATGTGATATCACACTGCTACAAGTGTATTTCAAAATTTCGCTCCGCCCCCTTCCGCCCCCACAAAGGGCGAAAATCTGTGGCAGGCACAATTTTAAAGATACGATAAAACTAAAGACGCAGTATGGTAGAAAATGCACATATCTACCAGATCGCCGAATCTGAATCAGATCGGATCATAATTATAGCCAGAATGACGAAATTAATTTTCAGTTGCTTCCCCCGCCCCTCCTTCCAACGATCGCGCTACTCATTCTCTTTCTCGTTCGCACACCCTGCCGCGTTCAGTGCGTAAAATATACATTGTAGATGTAGATAACAAATGTAGCAAAAAAATGTAATATGTAAAATTTTTTTTTAAATTTAAAATTCTAAAAATTATAGGCCCAAAAATGTATATACTGACTGAGTACGGTTATAAGTAGAGTCGCGTCCCCAGAAGCGACTCACACGTTCCTTCTCGTTCTATTTTTTAACACTAAATTTTCCCACATTGGTTTGGTATTTCTGGTCGCGCTGCGTCGCATTTTTTGAGATTTTTCAGTGTTAAGAGAAAAGTGTTAAGACTAAAGCAGAACTTGATGGACATGTTCGCTGCGTAAAAATAAAAACTATTATTAATACAGTCCACTCAAAACCTTGGAAATAAATCATTTCTGTTCCATGCACATCGCAGTGGTTTATTCATTACCATATTGTTGGTCCTTCAACCAGGATAAGCTTATTGTTTAAAAATGGAAGACTTCAAGCTTGTGAAATCAGCAAGAAGCCATGCGAAGGCAAGCATCACGCGTTTGCTAACGGCGTCATAAGATCCACGTGCGGGATCGAGCTGGGAATTGGAGCAAAAACACGTGTTATTGGAGAGGCTCAATACCGTTTAGAAGGAGTTTGAGACTCTTAGCGACAAAATGGCCCTTTACGATGAGGAGGAGGGGTATGTTGATCCAGCCATCGACAACGAGACATACGAAGACAAGTACTTGCGTGCAAACACATTACTACACTCGCTAAAACGCGCTTGTATTCCAAGGGAGAACGAGGGAGGAAACATCGCCAGCGGCAACCATAACGACAGTGAGAGCCCATGGGGATCACAAGCATCGGGATCAGGACACGAAAACTTTGTTCATTTTTACAACAACAACAAGAGCTGAACGAGCGATTGGCGCAACAACAAACCACGTTTTTGAGCGCAAATTCGACAGCAAATGGAGTGCAAAGCGAATTACCAAAAATACACATCAATCAGTGACTACAAGGAATGACCTGCTTTCATGAACCTCTTCGAAAGTACGATTCACAGCAATCAGCATTTGACAGCCATTCAAAAATTGCACTACTTGAAAACTTATGTTATTGGAGAAGCAGCTGATTTGATACGACATATGCCAATAACAGAAGCAGCTTATACTGCTGCTTGGACTTGCCATTGTAAATACTCTGCTGGACATATTTGTGAATTTACCTTCGACATCCAGAGCAGATGTTTCAATTCTACGTAAGGTGACAGATTGAGCAACGGAGATTGTACGCGGGTTGGATGCAGCAGGGCAAACTAAATTGACGCTGAAACCCGACGCAAATGGATTAAAGGAAGTCGCGAGCTGGAATCGCCAACTATAAACGACCGGCGCTGCGAGGAATTTGAGCTAAGCAAAAGTGGGACTGACACAGACTTCAAGGTTGGTGTACAACAAAACAAAGCCAAGCGATCGTCACACGCTATGGTATCGCTGGAAGAAGGTGCTTGTGTAAAATGTAACTCCAAGGAACACAAGATCTACATTTGTCCGCAGTTTGGTGACTTATCAGTCGAGCAGAGACGAACATTCGTTAAAGCTAAGTCATTGTGCTTTAACTGTCTCAAGCTTGTGCATGTGTCACGAAAGTGTGAATCAAAATTCACATGCAAGTTTTGCCATACTCGTCACCCTTCTCTACTACATATAGAAAATTCTACTTCGCAGGCTGCTGCAACCAGGACACAGGCAACAGTGGCCATCAGCTACATCGCACGTGCGCATGAAGTTGAGCAACACTTTATGAAGACACACACTCGGGACTCCAAGGGGCGTTACATCGTCGAGCTTCCGTTCAAAGATCCTAATGAACAGTTTTCGGATACACTACACGGAGCACTCGCAAGATTGGAGGTTATTTGTTGACAGCAGTAAGGAAAGTTTAAAGGCTGTTTTGCTACATAAAGGAAACCAAAAGCCGTCTGTTCTTATCGCCCATGCTGTTGATATGAAGGAAACATATCAAACAATGGCTAAGTTGTTTGTAAACATAAAATATAAAGAACACCAGTGGAAGGTCGCGTGTGACTTGAAGGTTGTAGCCATGTTAAGGGGATTGCAAGGTGGTTACACAAAACACTGCTGCTTCCTGTGCCTATGGGATAGTAGAGCTAGAGAACAGCATTATTCAACAAAACTCTGGCCAAAACGGGAGGAACATACTTTGGAAAATTACAATGTAAAGAATGCAGCTCTCGTGAAGTTTGAAGACGTTATTTTACCACCATTACACATTAAGCTGGGACTAATGAAAAATTTTGTTAAAGCACTGGATAAGGAAGGTGAATCGACGAGTTACCTAAAAACTGTTTTTCCACGTCTGTCGCTGGCAAAAGTGAAAGAAGGAGTATTTGATGGCCCCCAAATTCGAAAACTACTAAAAGATGATGGATTTGAAAATATTTTATCTACGAATGAAAAAGCAGCTTTTTGCTGAAAACATGATGGGCGACTATGTGTGGACACTCATAAGGGAATCTGATTGGAGTGACAAAGGAAGACAGCCAGAACACTTAAATTATTTTATGAACAGTAACAAGCAGTAAAAAATAAAAAGTTTGTATATCCTTAGAATTGACTAAAAAGTCTAAAAATTACTGATTGTTG
Organism: Drosophila tristis; assembly: GCA_018150885.1. NCBI lineage: Eukaryota > Metazoa > Arthropoda > Insecta > Diptera > Drosophilidae > Drosophila > Drosophila tristis. The sequence continues at coordinate 27,047 of JAECWT010000257.1, read as the reverse complement.
TATGGGTTAGGGAATGAAATTCTATATCTCAGGTATTTCTACTTTGGTTTCATTGAAATATGAATAGGTAGAAGCGACAAACGTCTAATTTGTGTAAAAATAAAGGTCAACATTTGACCTGAACAGGTACCCATACCTCAGATTGGGCACAACGAAAGAAAGATCCAATTTTTGTGGACCTGCACTTGTGAGAATATAAAGGAAACATTTGACCTGAATAGGTATTCTACCTCAGGTCACGAAAAAAGTAACTGTCAACAACATTTAATACCAAAAGGAACCGAACAGGTACCAAATGTACAACCCTTTTTCGTTTGCTTTGTTCCCAATTGGCAGTTGGGCCCGCCGCCTTCAAAAAGGTATTTTTGTGCATTTTTATACCCGTACTCAAAAAAGAGTTAAGGGGTATATTAGATTTGTGGTAAAAGTGGATGTGTGCAACGCAGAGAAGGAAACGTTTCCGACCCCATAAAGTATATATATTCTTGATCAGCATCAATAGCCGAGTCGATATAGCCATGTCCGTCTGTCCGTCCGTCTGTCCGTCTGTCCGTCTTGTTGAGCGCCTGGATCTCAGAGACTATAAGAGTTAGGGCAACCAAATTTGGTTTTAAGACTCATGTGATATCACACTGCTACAAGTGTATTTCAAAATTTCGCCCCGCCCCCTTCCGCCCCCACAAAGGACGAAAATCTGTGGCAGGCACAATTTTGAATATACGATAAAACTAAAAACGCAGTATCGTAGAGAATGCCCATATCTACCAGATTGCCGAATATGAATCGGATCGGATAATAATTATAGCCAGAATGAAGAAATTAATTTTCTGTTGGTTCCCCCGCCTCGTCCAGCTAGAGACACACAACACATTCTCTCTCTCGCTCGCACACTCTGCCGCGTTCAGTGCGCGAGCAACCCCTATCGGTGGAGATGCAGAATATAAATGGTACATCTATAATCTACATGTTAGATGTAAAATATACATTGTAGATGTAGATGTAGATAACAGATGTAGCAAAAAAATGTAAAATGTAAAATTTTTTTTTTTCTAAAATTCTAAAAAATCATATCTCAAAAATGTATATACTGACTGAGTACGGGTATAAGTAGTGTCGCGTCCCCAGAAGCGACTCACACGTTCCTTCTCGTTTTCCATATTTTAGGTTTGGTTAACGAATTTTAGCTCCAAAGTCTCTCCATAGATTTGAGCGATACCTTAAACGACGCCAAATTAACGCACCTATACACAAAAATAGAGGACACAAGATATAATTTTTTTTTTCGACTTTTCCTGAGTTTTTAAAGTCAAAATTTCGTAAAAATACCGCACAAAAATCATCATATTTGCATTTCAATGCTTTATATTTCCCAGACGGTAAGCTGTAATCACAAAGTGTTTGGGCTTAACTTCTAGCTGTTTTAATTATCTTTTCAAAATAGCAAAGTTCTTTACAACCAGACGTAAGATACTAAAGTTATGTGAAACGAGAAGGAACGTGTGAGTCGCTTCTGGGGACGCGACTCTACTTATACCCGTACTCAGTCAGTAAATACATTTTTGAGATATGATTTTTTAGAATTTTAGAAAACAACGAGAAGGAACGTGTGAGTCGCTTCTGGGGATGCGACTCTACTTATACCCGTACTCAGTCAGTAAATACATTTTTGAGATATGATTTTTTAGAATTTTAGAAAAAAAAAAAATTTTACATTTTACATTTTTTTGCTACATCTGTTATCTACATCTACATCTACAATGTATATTTTACATCTAACATGTAGATTATAGATGTACCATTTATATTCTGCATCTCCACCGATAGGGGTTGCTCGCGCACTGAACGCGGCAGAGTGTGCGAGCGAGAGAGAGAATGAGTAGTGTTTGTCTTGCTGGAGGGGGCGGGGGAAGCAACTGAAAGTTAATTTCGTCATTCTGGCTATAATTATGATCCGATCTGATTCAGATTCGGCGATCTGGTAGATATGTGCATTTTCTACCATACTGCGTCTTTAGTTTTATCGTATCTTTAAAATTGTGCCTGCCACAGATTTTCGTCCTTTGTGGGGGCGGAAGAGGGCGGGGCGAAATTTTGAAATACACTTGTAGCAGTGTGATATCACATGAGTCTTGAAACCAAATTTGGTTGCCCTAGCTCTTATAGTCTCTGAGATCCAGGCGTCAAACAAGACGGACAGACGGACAGACAGACATGGCTCTATCGACTCGGCTATTGATGCTGATCAAGAATATATATACTTTATGGGGTCGGAAAATTTTCCTTCTCTACGTTACACAGAACCACTTTTACCACAAATCTAATATACCCCTTAACTCTTTTTTGAGTACGGGTATAAAAAACTAAAAAAAAACGAGAAGGAACGTGTGAGTCGCTTCTGGGGACGCGACTCTACTTATACCCGTACTCAGTCAGTATTTACATTTTGGAGCATGATTTTTTAGAATTTTAGAATTAAAAAAAAATTTTACATTTTACATTTTTTTGCTACATCTGTTATCTACCATTTACCATTTATATTCTACATCTCCTCCTCTAGGGGTTGCTCGCGCACTGAACGCGGCAGAGTGTGCGAGCGAGAGAGAGAATGAGTAGTGTGTCTCTGGCTGGAGGAGGCGGGGGAACCAACAGAAAATTAATTTCTTCATTCTGGCTATAATTATGATCCGATCTGATTCATGTTAAGCAATCTGGTAGATATGTGCATTTTCTACCATACTGCGTCTTTAGTTTTATCGTATCTTTAAAATTGTGCCTGCCACAGATTTTCGCCCTTTGTGGTGGCGGAAGGGGGCGGGGCGAAATTTTGAAATACACTTGTAGCAGTGTGATATCACATGAGTCTGGAAACCAAATTTGGTTGCCCTAGCTTTTATAGTCTCTGAGATCCAGGCGTCAAACAAGACGGACAGACGGACAGACGGACGGACGGACGGACGGACGGACGGACAGACAGACATGGCTCTAGCGACTCGGCTATTAATGCTGATCAAGAATATATATACTTTATGGGGTCGGAAAATTTTCCTTCTCTGTGTTACACACATCCACTTTTACCACAAATCTAATATACCCCTTAACTCTTTTTTGAGTACGGGTATAAAAATACCAGACTTCAAAAATTCTTCAAAAAAAAGTTCTGCCATAGAAAAAAAAAAAAATATCATCAAACCATTTCTAAGCCCCAAATCTTTAATAAAAAGTTGGTTTTGTTCCTTGAGGAAAAATCGTGTTGACTAGTGTGATCAATGTTACTATGTTACAAATAACATTGGCATCACATTGTCGTTTATAAAGTAAATTAAAAACTTTTAATGGTTTAGAAGCCATACAATGCAAATTGTCCCTTATTTATCATTGCAGTCCAGCACGGATACGACCTTAGAGGCGTTTAGGCATAATCCAACGGACGTAGCGTCATACCGCTGTTCGCTCGAACAAGTACTACGCAGGAATGCTGTCGCAACAACGTTTTGTCATTAGTAGGGTAAAACTAACCTGTCTCACGACAGTCTAATGTTCTGTTCTACACAATGACAGAAAATGAAATGAAATAGGCGTTCAAACACACATTTTTAGACCAAATTTGAGATTTTTTTTTGATTAATTTTTAATTTTCGTGGAACCTATTTATAGAAAAGTAAAACGTTTGTAAAGAAAGAATGCCGCATACTCTGGCTACAGCATGCAATTTGGTGCACGCGTTGAGGAGATAGTCGCTTACAAACAGATTTTTTTCTACAAATTTATAGTATAGATATTGTTAACGTAATCCAAGAAGTAGCAGGTGTTGCCTGCATTGTGACGAACCATGGGAACCATGGTTCGTTACACTTTCCATCTTCTATTTCTTATTTTCTGCTTCCACTTTCCACCTCTCAACTGGCAAAAATAGGTTAAATTCAAGTCGGAGATACCAGGCGAACAGGTAGCAATCTCAAGCAGGGGAAGGCAGTGGCACAAAGGCCTGGCCTAACCCGCTCAATCGCAGGTAACTCGGGGGGTCCCATCCCGAATCCGGGGTGGGCGGCACTTTAAAAGCTAAAACAGAAACTTTGGAGAGGCAGCAATACTGCGGCAGCCCGACGATGGAGGGAGACGATTTGCCATCGACCAGCGACCAAGCCAAATACACATACGCCGAAAAGAGCATCGGAGTGCAGGCCACATACTCCGTCGGCAGAATGCGAGCACGGAGACCAGGCCGTCGGCCGACTGGCCGAAGAAGGTGGAGTGGGCTACGGCGGTGCTCTCAGACTTCAGCATGAAGCCATCAAGGGAGGTTCCACAGCCTAAAAGGCGACGCTTCCAGGAGACGCCAAGACCTACTGCGAAGCGCTCAAGGGTCCAGGCAAGTATATCCTTCGCACAAATTGCCGAAGAAAGGACACTTATTGGTATCCTGGCTAAAGGCAGTGCAGATGGAAGGATATCAAGAAACCAGTGAAAGTGATGACCACCGATGACTGGAAGGTGGTGAAAGTTGAGACGACACGAGGCCCCACAAACCAATTGGTGGTCAACCTTAACAAGGAGTCGCTGGCCCCGATTGAAGCCTCTAAGAGTGAGCTGAACTTCGGATTCAGCTCGGTCACCATCACCCGTCCTGTTGACAAGCCAGTCGAGCAGGAGGTGGCCTCGGAGATTAAAGCACCCGATGACGAGCTGGGCCGGAACAGGATGGCTACCTCACGGACTCGACCTTCATGAGGGAGTTCGAGGCAATGTGTCGCGAGGACGGGTGTGTCACCGGCGACTCGGACGCCGACACGACAGTGGTGGAGACTGATCATAACGATGTCTCTAAGACTTCTGCAGATCAGATTTGTGTTAAAAGTGGATGTGTGTAACGCAGAGAAGGAAACATTTCCGACCCCATAAAGTATACATATTCTTGATCAGCATCAATAGCCGAGTCGATAGAGCCATGTCTGTCTGTCCGTCTTGTTTGACGCCTGGATCTCAAAGACTATAATAGCTAGGGCAACCAAATTTGGGTTTAAGACTTATGTGATATCACACAATCAGGCACAATTTTAAAGATACGATAAAACTAAAGAAGCAGTATGGTAGAAAATGCACATATCTACCAGATCGCCGAATCTGAATCAGATCAGGTCATAATTATAGCCAGAATGACGAAATTAATTTTCAGTTGCTTCCCCCGCCCCTCCTTCCAACGATCGCGCTACTCATTCTCTTTCTCGTTCGCACACCCTGCCGCGTTCAGTGCGTAAAATATACATTGTAGATGTAGATAACAAATGTAGCAAAAAAATGTAATATGTAAAATTTTTTTTTTTTAATTTAAAATTCTAAAAAATTATAGGCCCAAAAATGTATATAATGACTGAGTACGGGTATAAGTAGAGTCGCGTCCCCAGAAGCGACTCACACGTTCCTTCTCGTTCTATTTTTTAACACTAAATTTTCCCACATTGGTTTGGTATTTCTGGTCGCGCTGCGTCGCATTTTTGAGATTTTTCAGTGTTAAGAGAAAAGTGTTAAGACTAAAGCAGAACTTGATGGACATGTTCGCTGCGTAAAAATAAAAACTATTATTAATACAGTCCACTCAAAACCTTGGAAATAAATCATTTCTGTTCCATGCACATCGCAGTGGTTTATTCATTACCATATTGTTGGTCCTTCAACCAGGATAAGCTTATTGTTTAAAAATGGAAGACTTCAAGCTTGTGAAATCAGCAAGAAGCCATGCGAAGGCAAGCATCACGAGTTTGCTAACGGCGTCACAAGATCCACGTGCGGGATCGAGCTGGGAATTGGAGCAAAAACACGTGTTATTGGAGAATCTCATTACCGTTTAGAAGGAGTTTGAGACTCTTAGCGACAAAATGGCCCTTTACGATGAGGAGGAGGGGTATGTTGATCCAGCCATCGACAACGAGACCTACGAAGACAAGTACTTGCGTGCAAACACATTACTACACTCGCTAAAACGCGCTTGTATTCCAAGGGAGAACGAGGGAGGAAACATCGCCAGCGGCAACCATAACGACAGTGAGAGCCCATGGGGATCACAAGCATCGGGATCAGGACACGAAAACTTTGTTCATTTTTTACAACAACAACAAGAGCTGAACGAGCGATTGGCGCAACAACAAACCACGTTTTTGAGCGCAAATTCGACAGCAAATGGAGTGCAAAGCGAATTACCAAAAATACACATCAATCAGTGACTACAAGGAATGACCTGCTTTCATGAACCTCTTCGAAAGTACGATTCACAGCAATCAGCATTTGACAGCCATTCAAAAATTGCACTACTTGAAAACTTATGTTATTGGAGAAGCAGCTGATTTGATACGACATATGCCAATAACAGAAGCAGCTTATACTGCTGCTTGGACTTGCCTAACGGAGCGTTACAACCGACCACGTCACATTGTAAATACTCTGCTGGACATATTTGTGAATTTACCTTCGACATCCAGAGCAGATGTTTCAATTCTACGTAAGGTGACAGATTGAGCAACGGAGATTGTACGCGGGTTGGATGCAGCAGGGCAAACTAATAGGGACTGCTGGATTATACATTTCATTCTGGCCAAAATTGACGCTGAAACCCGACGCAAATGGATTGAAGGAAGTCGCGAGCTGGAATCGCCAACTATAAACGACCGGCGCTGCGAGGAATTTGAGCTAAGCAAAAGTGGGACTGACACAGACTTCAAGGTTGGTGTACAACAAAACAAAGCCAAGCGATCGTCACACGCTATGGTATCGCTGGAAGAAGGTGCTTGTGTAAAATGTAACTCCAAGGAACACAAGATCTACATTTGTCCGCAGTTTGGTGACTTATCAGTCGAGCAGAGACGAACATTCGTTAAAGCTAAGTCATTGTGCTTTAACTGTCTCAAGCTTGTGCATGTGTCACGAAAGTGTGAATCAAAATTCACATGCAAGTTTTGCCATACTCGTCACCATTCTCTACTACATATAGAAAATTCTACTTCGCAGGCTGCTGCAACCAGGACACAGCCAAGAAATGACGAGCAGCCCTCCCGAAGAGGCAACAGTGGCCATCAGCTACATCGCACGTGCGCATGAAGTTGAGCAACACTTTATGAAGACACACACTCGGGACTCCAAGGGGCGTTACATCGTCGAGCTTCCGTTCAAAGATCCTAATGAACAGTTTTCGGATACACTACACGGAGCACTCGCAAGATTCAGGGGCGTTGAACGTCGCTTGGAGCGAGATCCCGATCTGCACGCACAGTATGTACAGTTTACGCGTGATTATCTTAATTTTGGTCACATGCGAGAACTATCGCCAGTATATATTGACAAGAATCCATGCTTTTATTTGCCACATCATCCAGTAATTACACAAAAATTAAGGGTGATTTTTGACGGCTCGTTTAAGGATACTAGCGGAAAGGCCTTAAACGTCGCGCTGCACATTGGACCCAGTATTTTGCGAAACTTATTCTCAATTTGTATGCGCTTCATAAAATTTAAGTTCGTCTTTTCTGCAGATATAGTCAAAATGTATCGACAAATCTGGGTGGCTGCCAATCATTGCAGTTACCAGCGCATTGTATGGCGAGAAGATGAAAGCATGCCTATCAAGCACTATGAGCTCTCCACAGTAACATACGGCACGTCTAGCGCACCATGCTTAGCAGTGAGGGTCCTGGATCAACTAGCTCACGACCATCAAGGAGAAGTTTTACATGGACGACGTACTCACGGGAGCATACACAGAGGAGCTTATTTGGCAGCGAGATGAATTGATTCAGTTAATGGAACGTGCAGGCATGGAGCTTGGCAAATGGGGGTCTCCAATTCGGAACTCTTATTACAACCAATACTCAAGGCAAGGGGCTCCATTCTACAGAAAAAGTTCTTGGCATTCACTGGGATCCGGACAGCAGCAAACGACAAGTGCTGTCGGACGTGCCACGCATCATTGATCCACTGGGCATTCTGTCGCCTGTGGTGGTGCAATTTAAAATTCTGTTTCAAGAATTGTGGTTACTCGATCTCGACTGGGATACGGAACTTCCTCCAAAAATTGCGGATTGGTGGAAGAAAAACCGTAACGACCTAAATGTTATCCAGGAACTTCGTCTTCCACGATCTGTTAACAACAAAGAGGATCACATCGAACTGCATGGATTTTCAGATGCTTCCATTAAGGCATACGCCGCAGTCGTCTACAGCAGATTGGTACAGGCCAATGGCACCGTATCTGTTTCCCTAATCGCAGGAAAAACCAGAGTTACTCCGCTGAAGCAGCAGACACTACCGCGCCTCGAACTGTGTGGCGCTCTGTTGTTGAGCCGACTCATCGTATCTATCAAGGCTGCTCATGCATGGTGTGACTCAACTATAGTTCTGGCTTGGCTTTCACAGCAACCATCGAAGCTTAAAACATTTGTTGCAAACAGAACGTCAGAAATACTCGATGCTATACCACGCAATGCATGTCATCATGTAAATACAAAGGTAAATCCTGCTGACTGCGCCACGCGCACCTGTGGTGGATGGGACCTTCATGGCTGCAAGATCCAAAAAAACTCGCGGTAAAGTTGAGCTCTACAAAATTCTGTTTTTCCCTTTCGGAAAACTATGGCAGCGAAGAAGTGAAGACCACCGCATTGACAACTCAGGAAGACGACACATTTTCACCGCTCGAAGCACTGGTGCAGTGCGTCTCGTCCTGGACAAAACTGGTTCGCATTGTAGCTTACGTCTTGCGCTTCATCCAAAGGACCAGGGCTCCTAAATCAGGCATGTTGGCAAGTAACAAAATGCTGAAATTCGAGGAGATCCAGGCGGATCGCATTCTTTGCCTACATACGGCTCTGGAATGTTTCAAAGAGGATCGAAATCTACTGCAGGAGAACAAACCACTTCGGAGCCGCTCTCAGCTGCTCAAGCTCTCACCGATTGTCTGCAAGAATGGCCTCCTACGAGTTGGTGGACGGCTGAGCAATTCTCAATTACCCGCTGATGTCAAACACCCTATACTGCTTCCGAAATCGCACCGCATCACAATACTGACTTTGGAACATGAACATGCAGCAAACCTTCACCCAGGCGTCTCTGCTCTCTTTATTATTATGGATATTGGATTTTTGGTGCGCGTAATCTTATAAGTAATCTGGTCCACAACATAAGATGTTTTCGCCAACGTAATCACACAGAGCACCAATTCATGGCCGATTTACCAAGCATTCGTATCACCGAAGCTCTGCCCTTCCAGCACTCCGGCTGTGACTACGCTGGACCATTTATACTAAAGAAAAGGAGAGGACGCAATCCACGAAAAACTGCCTTGTAACATCAGCCATACACCTGGAATTGGCCGCCGACCTGAGCACAGACACCTTTCTGGCCTGTCTTCGTCGATTTATGTCCCTCAGAGGAAAATGCTACCAGATCTTCAGCGATATCGGAACAAATTTTGTTGGTGCAAAACGGGCAGTAGATGAGATGCAGCAACTTCTATCTTCGCAGGAGCATCAACACACCGTCGCCCAATCGCTGGCCAACGATGGAATTAAATGGAGTTTCATACCGCCACATTCGCCACACTGGGGAGGAAAGTGGGAGTCATCCGTGTGTTCCGTCAAACTGCACCTTCGTCGCGTTGTAGGAAATACGAGGTTAATGTCGTATTTCCTACAACAAATGCAAACTCTAATTGTTCAGATTAGTGCGGTTGTGAACTCTCGACCGTTATGCTATACACCAGACACAGCCCTCACATACTTGTCTCCAGCCCACTTTCTAATTGGTCGACCATTCACACATTCACATTCACGCCCTTCAAGCAATGTACCAAGGGTTTTGGAAGCGCTGGCATCAAGAATATTTAACATCCTTGCAGCAACGTCACAAGTGGAACAACAAGGAACGCAACATCTCAGTTGACAATGTGGTACTTGTCAAGTACTCCAATCTCCCACCAGCAGCTTGGATTCTAGCCCAGACCAGATGGACTTGTTCACGCCGTGAAGCTTAAGACATCTACCGGAGAAATGACTCGACCCATCACCAAGCTAGCAGTACTACCTAATTCAGAAACTATGTTTCAGGGCATTGCATTGCAGCCGTTAAAGAATTTCTTAAATTTCTTTTTCTATTTTTGAAAACTAAATTTTCCACATTGGTTTGGTATTTCTCGTCGCGCTGCTTCGCACTTTTGAGATTTTTTAGTGTTAAGAGAAAAGTGTTAAGACTAAAGCCGAACTTGATGTTCGCTCAAAACCTTGGAAATAAATCATTTGTGTTCCATGAACATCGCAGTGGTTTATTCATCACTAAAAGTAGTCTTATTATACCATACGTTTTACCGGCTGCCTTGATTACTTGGTCACTCCAGGACAATGTCTTGTTTATGGTGATACCATTGATAATTTTGGCAAATTTTCCGTGCTCAGCAACCTTTTATATATAATAATACATTTAGATTTGACAGGGTTTAGCGACAATCCATTAGAGTTGGCCCATTTACTACTTCTGCTTAACGTACAACTAACATTCATTTGGACATCATCGGCATACATATGAACTTTACACTTGGATAACGAACCAGGGAGATAATTTACATATAAGGTGAAGAGGAGTAGACCAAGGATTGAACCTTGGTACCTCCGCGTCTCACAGGTAAAAATGTTGATATTTCAGTGTCAGTTATCGCAGCTTGGTTTCTTCCATGCAGTCAGGACGATATTAATTTTACTGCAGTGTTGGTAAAATTAAAGAATTTGTTTAACTTAGTACATAGGATATGTGATCAACCGTGTCAAAAGCTTTACTAAAGTCCAAGAGTGTCAGAAATGTAACCTTACTATCGTCAAGTTCCTCCCTAATGTTTTCTGTGACATCTAAAATGGCAGTAGTACAGCTTCGGAATTTACGGAAGCCGGATTGTTTATTGCACAATAACGAATGTTGTACTAGGTTGATTTGTTGCGCCATAAGATTTCCTTTGATAGGTAGGGCAGAATAGATATTGGCCTGTAGTCATTATTTGCCTTTGGTACTGGAATTACTTTTGCCAGTTTCCACTAAGCTGGGAAAATTAATTTTGTAAGCGCAGTGTTGCATATATGAGTTACATGACTGATTATCCTAGGCAAAATCATTTTAATAAATTTGGGATGCTGATTACACTAGTCAACACTAAAATTAGGATGTGGCCAAAAATAACTTTTTCTTATAGATTTCGGGGTTTAAATATTTTTAACAAATTATGGTGTTTTTTTATGGTGTAGTTTTTTTTAAGAATTTTTTAAAATCTGGTATTTTTTTAATGTTTTTTTTTCAGATTTGTTGCTTCTATTTTTCACATAACTTAAGTATCTTATATCTGGTTGCATAGAACTCTGCAGCTCTAAAAAGCTGACAAAGGCAGTTATAAATCCGACCCAGACCCTGCAGCTAAACGCCTGAAAGATATTAAGCTTTCAAATTCAAATTTTATCATTTTTTGCAGTATTTTTTTCGATATTTTGACTTTAAAAACTCGGGAAAAGTCGAAAAAAAATAATTCTTGGCCAACATTTTTGGTTTTAGATAGACGCATTAATCCTCCGTTTAATGTATTGCTCATTAAAATCTATGGAGAAACAGTGGAGCTTAAATTCGTTAACCAAACCTCAAAAGTGAAAAAATAGACAAAAAATACATTTTACCAAAAATTCAACCCCTTTTTGTTTGCTTTTGGGCTCGCAACCTTCCAAAAAGTATTTTTTGTCTATTTTTTCACTTTTGAGGCTTTTTGTAATTATAGTTGGATCGGTGGCAGCGTTTTTGTTGTGCCGTGTGATGCGGAAAATATCTTTCATTCTCGGTGGCGGTGTGAGCTTTAAAGCAAAACACAGTGAGTGAAATTGAGTGTTCAGATTCTCCTCCTGGCTAAAAGGAACACCGTGTACGCGCAGGTCACAAGCAATGCTTTAATTTGCTGCGCGGCCAGTTTTACCACCATCTCGCCCACCTGTCCCCGCAGTGCGTGCATTTCTCCAACTTCAGTCTCCAGCTCCAGTACGCGAACTTTCAATTGTTGTACCACACCAACCTCCGACTCCAGATGGTGTACCCGCTGAGTGAGATTTTTGATTTCTCCGGTCATCACCTTCAGCCTATCCTGAAGGTCAAGCAGAATGCGATCCTCAGATTGCCGAATACTGTCCGTGATTTTCTGGAGCTGCTCACTCATCTTAAGTTCGAGAAGCTGGACCAAGAGGGCGAAGGGGCTTCCGACGAACGAGCGACTTTCAGGTCCGTAGACGTTGGTTCCCGCTGGCGTTTTGGTGCTGGTGGCATTTTGAGTGTTTATTTTATTTTTCTTGTTTTTTTTTTCTTATATTTTTGAGTGATTATCCGTGTATTTTTTAGTATTGCTTGAAAGTAGAGGTGGGCATGGACCGTGTTTTCTTCGTGTCACGTCGTGACACGATTGACGCCCGCGTGTGCGTGTTGAAAAATTTAATTTTGTCCATGGGCGTGCGTGTTTGTTCAGAGCAAAATCGGCACAAAAAAACACGACGAAAAAAAACACTAAAGTTTCATTGCCGGATACAAATGTACTAACATTTTGGAAGAATGCAAATAACATGAAAGTGTTACAACTTTTAGCTAGAAAAATAATAAATATTCCAGCCAGCTCGACTACAAGCGAGAGGGTGTTTTCTACCTCGGGACAAATATTAAATGAGCGCCGTAGACGCTTATTAAGCTCTAACTTTGATAAATTGTTATTATCAAAAAAGAGTTAAGGGGTATATTAGATTTGTGGTAAAAGTGGATGTGTGTAACACAGAGACCCCATAAAGTATATATATTCTTGATCAGCATCAATAGCCGAGTCGATAGAGCCATGTCTGTCTGTCCGTCCGTCCGTCTGTCCGTCTGTCCGTCTTGTTTGACGCCTGGATCTCAGAGACTATAAAAGCTAGGGCAACCAAATTTGGTTTCCAGACTCATGTGATATCACACTGCTACAAGTGTATTTCAAAATTTGGCCCGCCCCCTTGTGACGGCGCTTCGACCGGGGTATGCTCGCCGCGCCGGGGTTCACAGAAATTTGTTTGATCTCTGGATGTGGTAGTCTAGGTTCAAGAAGAAGGCGACACGGGTAGGGTAGCAAAAGTAGGTTTTTTTGATGTTTATTTAGCTTAGGCATACAGAGTTGATATATGGCTCAAATGGTTCACTGGATCGTCCTCGATGTCCTCCTTCAGGGTCGTCAGGGCCGCACGTGGCTGCTCGCAGCGTGCAGGTCGTGCCTGGTAGAGATCGGTCGCCGCGGAGGATAATGCGCTCCGAGAGAAGTGACTGGTGCGGAGGACAATGCGCTCCGGGAGAAGTGGTCGTAGCGGAGGATAAGGTGCTCCGAGGAGAAGTGATCGGTGCGGAGGGCAATGCGCTCCGGGAGAAGTGGTCGTTGCGGAGGATAATGCGCTCCGAGAGAAGTGGTCGTTGCGGAGGATAATGCGCTCCGAGGAGATGTGATTGGTGCGGAGGACAATGCTCTCCGGGAGAAGTGGTCGTTGCGGAGGATAATGCGCTCCGAGGAGATGTGATCGGTGCGGAGGACAATGCTCTCCGGGAGAAGTGGTCGTTGCGGAGGATAATGCGCTCCGAGGAGAAGTGATCGGGGCGGAGGACAATGCGCTCCGGGAGAAGTGGTCGTAGGATAATGCGCTCCGAGGAGAATGATCGCTCCGAGGAGAAGTGATCGGTGCGGAGGACAATGCGCTCCGGAGGAGAAGGTTGGGGAGACAGAGGAAAATGCGCTCTGAGTAGGGAGGGGAAAGTCAGAGGACAATGCACTCCGAGAATGAATTTGGAGAAAAACAGCAAAGATTACCGGGAAGAGGAATCGTACGCTCTAACACGGTGATCAATGCATTCCAAAGAAATGGACGGTATAAAGCAGGGATAGTGGGGTTATAGAGGAATCGTACGCTCTAAGAACCACACCATTCAATGCTTACCAAAGCCTCGGGGAGCGAATCCACCCTTGGCAGTCCAAGACAGGAATGGTCGTGATGGCTCTGTTGCGGCTGCTTTTATTGCCAAAAGTCAGCTGTTGGCTCCGGTCTCTGGTACTAACGCGTTGTTATGATCAGCTGCTAGTGTGGCCGTTTGGTTCGGAGGGCTGGGCACACTGTTGGCGCGTAGATTTGAATTTTGTAGTGTGGCCGTGTGGTTCTGATCGCTGGTCACATTGTCGGCGCGAAGATTTAAAAGTCATGTTGTTTGTTGTTTTTGCTTGTTTTCTTTTTTAATTAAATTAGTCTTCATGTTGTTTCTCTTATGTCTAAGTAATTGAACAGTGGAAATGAAATGAAAATGAAATAATAACAGTGGAAATGAAATCATAATACTCCGCGGAATGTTGTTGTTTTTGTGACGCTTGGCGTTGGGTTGAGCTGGGCGACACACTCCCCCCTCCCCTTCTAGGGGAGTTGCCATGGTTGCTGGACTGGTCGTGGTCTCGCTGGCTTTTGCTGTTCTTCGTGGTGCCACAACTCTGGTGCCGGACACCCTCATCCTTCCTCCTAGCTGTGGCGGCGCTGGTATGACCTCCACCTTGCGTTGTTTCGCCTTACTTTCCTCCATTTGTTGCTTGAATTTCCGTGCGCTATTATTAAATTTGTCCATGATTCTGCAAAGAAAGAGAGGTGTCGTTATTGTGACTGTTTCTTGCTCTTCTTTGCTTGCGGGTTTTAGATGTGATATGTGCGCTCGACTTTTTTTGTTAGTAGAGGTGTCTTTGACTGTTACTATTACTGGGGACAAGAGTTCGAGGACCTTACAAGGACCGTTGTATTTTGGCTCGAGTTTTGCTGTTATTTTGTCGATCTTTTTTGAGAGTGGGTGAGTTCTAACCCATACTATGTCCCCTATCTTTGGTTTCCAGTCTCGTCTTCTTAAGTTGTAGTGTCTCGTCTGTTTTGCTGCTGCTTCCTCCATGTTTTGTCTGGCTAATGCTTCCGCGCTTTGTCGCGCTTCTGCATTTTCTTGTGTCGTTAGTTCTGTGAGCCCTGATCCTAATGTTACCTCGTCAAACAGATTTCCTGGTAGCCGTAGCTCTCGTCCGAACAATAAATATGCTGGCGTAAATCCTGTTGATTCTGATCGACTGCTGTTGATCGCGAGTGTTACTTCTGGTAAGTGCTCGTCCCATTTATTATGTTTTCCCCCCGCGTACTGTGCTATCATGGTTTTCAATGTTCGATTCGCTCTTTCGGTCGGGTTTTCTTGGGGCGTGTATGGTGCCGTGAATTGCTGCTTAATTCCCCATAACTGCATTACCTGTTTGGTTTTTCTGCTTGTGAATTGCACGCCGTTGTCTGATATCAGCTGTTTTGGTGTTCCTCCTCGTGCTAGTATTTTTTCTCGGAACGCTTTTATGAATGTATCGGCGGTTGCTTTCCTCGCTGGTGTCACCTCTATCCATTTCGAAAATTTATCGATGAATACGATGAGTACTGTGTTCCCGTGTGATGTTCTTGGTAGGGGTCCTACGAAATCGACGCATATCGTTTCCCACGGGGCATCGGCGATTTTTGTTAGCATTTTTCCCGCCGCTGCTTGTTGCGAGATTTTGAATTTTTGGCAGCTTTCACATTTTCTGATGAACTTTGTTACATCTCTGCTTATCCCTGGCCAAAAATATCGCTGTCGGATCCTTATTTTTGTGCGTCGTATCCCTAGGTGGCCTGCCGTTGGCCTGCCTTTCTTGTTTTGGCACGCACAGCTTCCATGGTTGGATGTCTTCATCCGTTTGGCTTGGTATGTGTCGGTATAATCGTCCGTGTTTTATAGTGTAGTCTTCTGCTATTTTCGGGTTTGTTTGTATCTGTTTCCACTTTGCTTCGTACCAAGCGCATTCCACCAGCTCTGTGATTCTCACCTCTTCGCGTGGTAAGCGGGATAATCCGTCCGCCACTGCATTGAGCTTCCCCTTCCGATAGCGTATTTCGAATGTGAATGGTTGTAGTCCCAACGCCCATCTTGCTACTCGGCCGGATGGGCTTTCGATGGAATTTAACCATTTCAGGGCTAAGTGGTCCGTTATCACTACGAACTGGTATCCCTCGAGGTACATCCTCATTTTGTGAATTCCCCAGTAGATGGCGAGACATTCTTTCTCTGTAGCGGAATATTTAGTTTCTTCGCTTTTTAGCTTGCGGCTTGCGTATGAGATTACGTGTTCTCCGTCTGCATCCTCCTGTGTTAAAACCGCTCCTAGTCCGCAATCGCTTGCGTCTGTTTGTAGGATAAAGGTTTTTCGGAAATCTGGGCAGGCCAGAATGGGTGCCTCTGTTAAACAGTGTTTCAGATCGTTGAAAGCGCTGTCTTGGGCTTCTCCCCACGTAAATTTCTGTCCTTTCTTCAGTAGTTCATGTAGTGGCTTCGCTCTCTCGGTGAAGGTAGGTACGAACCTTCGATACCACGATGCTAGCCCCAGAAAACTGTGTAGTTGTTTTAGTGTTGTTGGTGCAACCAGTTCTCTGATGGCTGATACTTTGTCCGGATCTGTGTGTATTCCTTCCTCGCTCACCATGTGTCCCAGGTATTTCAACTTCTGTTGGAAGAAGTGGCATTTCGCTGCGTTGATGCGCAAGTTTGCTCTCCTTAATCGGTTCAGCACTTCCTGAAGCTTCTGCATGTGTTCTGTTTTCGTTCGCCCAATGACGATTATATCGTCTAGGTATGCGAAAGCGAACGGCTCCATGTCTGGTCCTATAACCGAATCTAATGCCCTTTGAAACGTTGCGGGTGCTGTGGTGAGCCCGAACGGCATTACCTTCCATTGGTACAAGCCTCGCCCAGGGGCTGTGAAGGCTGTGTACTGTCGGCTTTGCCTCTCCATCGGAATCTGCCAGTAGCCTGACTTTAGGTCTAGTGTGCTGATGAATTTCGCCTCTCTTAGTTGGTTTAATATGAAGTCCATCCGTGGTACCGGGTATGCGTCTTTCTCGGTTTTTCGTTTAGTAGTCTGTAGTCGACGCATAGTCTCCAATCCCCTGCTTTTTCTTGACTAAGACTATTGGTGAGCTGTATGGACTTCGTGACGGTTCTATTAGGTCCTGACGTTTCAGCTCGTTTATTTCCCTGTTGATGATCTCCATTTGTGCTGGGTTCCTTGGGTAGTACCTCTGTTTGACCGGTCTATCGTCCTTGAGGAATATCCGATGAGTTGTTATGTTACTTACTCCGCCGAGGTTGTCGAATTTCTGGACCTCTGTTGATATCCATTTTTCGATTTCCTTGTCCGTTGGTTCCGGTTGTGAGTTTCTTGCCCTCTCTTCGTGTCTTTGTTTTTTCTCCCTTCCACTGATCACTACGGTACTGTTTCCGCATGTAATGATGGTTCCTGCGTCCCTTAAGAAGTCCATTCCGAGTAGTGGCGTATCTGGTAGCCCCTCCATTATTAAAAATGATAATGTCGTTTCCTGGCCTCCTAGCTCTACTCCGGTAAGGAATGTTCGCGTGGTTTTTTGTGTACTTCCATCTGCGAGTCTGATCAGTCTATTTTCTTTTTTCTTCCTTCCCGTTGTTCTGTAGTATTTTCGCCGTTTTTTCGTTCAAGATGCTTCTTGTGGCTTCCGTATCTATTACTACCTCCATCCTCTTTCCGCCGATCTTGGCCATTCCCACGAGCTGGTTGTCCTCGTATCTTAAATCTGTGGTGGTCCGCTCTGCGTGTTTTGGGCTCCGGGTGCTTCGCGGGATTGTCCCGGGCCCTGTGCGTTTTCCTGTGGTTTCCTGCAGCAGTCTATCGTTCGTACTCCTTCTTTATTGCATGTCCAACAGTATAACACTGGCTCCCTGGTGCATCCCCTCGATTCGTGTCCTATTTGTCCACATCGGTGACATTTTGTTTGTCTCCATTGTGGCCGTTGCCATGGTGTCTGGTTATTTTGTTGATTATTGGGCACGGTCTTTGATAGGCCTGCCTCTCTCTCTAGTTTCTCGAACTCTTCCGCTGTTATGATGAATTCTGATAGCGTCTGGAATTCCCTTCTCTTCACATAGAGTTTGATTGGTAACCTACAATTCTTGTATGCCATGTCCAGTTTCTCGTTCTCGGTGTACGTCCCGAATCTCATCAATTTTCTCAGGTCTTGAATAAACTCTCGTATTGTCTCCGTTTCTGATTGTTTCCGCTCCGATACTATCTTTATAAGCTCTTCATGGTATTGTGGTGACATGAAGTTCTCCTTCAGCTGGCTTTTCACCTCCTCCCATGTTGTTATGGGGCCGGGTTTCGTGTGCCACCAGTCCAATGCACTCTTCTCCAGTATTACCGGCATTGCAAATACAATGTGGTCTATCTCGATCCCGTATGTTTCTGCTAATTCCTCCATCCTACTGAGAAATTCGAGCAGTTCTCCATTCCCAGTGAATGTGAGGTCCCACTTCTTTATTTTATCTATTATGGCCACTGCTTCTGGTGATCCTTTCCGTATCTGCTTTGGAAAGAAAGCTTTCTTTTTTGCCGTTTTTGGTTCCCCTTGCGGTTCTTCCATAGCTGACTTGGCTTGTGTTATTACTTTTGGTGATTGTTTTGGGCTCCTTCCTCTTGTCTGGGTGCTTCCGAGCTGTTCCAGCCTCTCCAGTATTTCCTTACTTAGATCCCTTCTTTCCGTGAACTGAATTAGTTGTTTCCTTAATGTTTCCACTCCTTCAGGCTTCTCCAATCCAAATTCCTCGCAGTAGCTGATCAGTTCTGCTCTTGTCGCCTGGTTGATCCATGCTTTCGCCATCTTGACCATAAATGAGATTTCAATTCTAAGCTACCACAACCTGCTCGGGCGCCACTGTGACGGCGCTTCGACCGGGGTATGCTCGCCGCGCCGGGGTTCACAGAAATTTGTTTGATCTCTGGATGTGGTAGCTGAAAGAAAAGGCTCTAGGTTCAAGAAGAAGGCGACACGGGTAGGGTAGCAAAAGTAGGTTTTTTTGATGTTTATTTAGCTTAGGCATACAGAGTTGATATATGGCTCAAATGGTTCACTGGATCGTCCTCGATGTCCTCCTTCAGGGTCGTCAGGGCCGCACGTGGCTGCTCGCAGCGTGCAGGTCGTGCCTGGTAGAGATCGGTCGCCGCGGAGGATAATGCGCTCCGAGAGAAGTGATTGGTGCGGAGGACAATGCGCTCCGGGAGAAGTGGTCGTAGCGGAGGATAATGCGCTCCGAGGAGAAGTGATCGGTGCGGAGGACAATGCGCTCCGGGAGAAGTGGTCGTTGCGGAGGATAATGCGCTCCGAGAGAAGTGGTCGTTGCGGAGGATAATGCGCTCCGAGGAGATGTGATCGGTGCGGAGGACAATGCTCTCCGGGAGAAGTGGTCGTTGCGGAGGATAATGCGCTCCGAGGAGAAGTGATCGGTGCGGAGGACAATGCGCTCCGGGAGAAGTGGTCGTAGCGGAGGATAATGCGCTCCGAGGAGAAGTGATCGGTGCGGAGGACAATGCGCTCCGGGAGAAGTGGTCGTTGCGGAGGATAATGCGCTCCGAGGAGAAGTGATCGGTGCGGAGGACAATGCGCTCCGGGAGAAGTGGTCGTAGCGGAGGATAATACGCTCCGAGGAGAAGTGATCGGTGCGGAGGACAATGCGCTCCGAGGAGAAGGTTGGGGAGACAGAGGAAAATGCGCTCTGAGTAGGGAGGGGAAAGTCAGAGGACAATGCACTCCGAGAATGAATTTGGAGAAAAACAGCAAAGATTACCGGGAAGAGGAATCGTACGCTCTAACACGGTGATCAATGCATTCCAAAGAAATGGACGGTATAAAGCAGGGATAGTGGGGTTATAGAGGAATCGTACGCTCTAAGAACCACACCATTCAATGCTTACCAAAGCCTCGGGGAGCGAATCCACCCTTGGCAGTCCAAGACAGGAATGGTCGTGATGGCTCTGTTGCGGCTGCTTTTATTGCCAAAAGTCAGCTGTTGGCTCCGGTCTCTGGTACTAACGCGTTGTTATGATCAGCTGCTAGTGTGGCCGTTTGGTTCGGAGGGCTGGGCACACTGTTGGCGCGTAGATTTGAATTTTGTAGTGTGGCCGTGTGGTTCTGATCGCTGGTCACATTGTCGGCGCGAAGATTTAAAAGTCATGTTGTTTGTTGTTTTTGCTTGTTTTCTTTTTTAATTAAATTAGTCTTCATGTTGTTTCTCTTATGTCTAAGTAATTGAACAGTGGAAATGAAATGAAAATGAAATAATAACAGTGGAAATGAAATCATAATACGCCGCGGAATGTTGTTGTTTTTGTGACGCTTGGCGCTGGGTTGAGCTGGGCGGCACACCCTTCCGCCACCACAAAGGACGAAAATCTGTGGCAGGCACAATTTTAAAGATACGATAAAACTAAAAACGCAGTATCGTACAAAATGACCATATCTACCAGATTGCTGAATATGAATCAGATCGGAACATAATTATAGCCAGAATGAAGAAATTAATTTTCAGTTGCTTCCCCCGCCCCCTCCTGCAAGACAAACACTACTCATTCTCTCTCTCGCTCGCACACTCTGCCGCGTTCAGTGCGCGAGCAACCCCTAGAGGAGGAGATGTAGAATATAAATGGTACATCTATAATCTACATGTTAGATGTAAAATATACATTGTAGATGTAGATAACAGATGTAGCAAAAAAATGTAAAATGTAAAATTTTTTTTTTTTTTTTAATTCTAAAAAATCATATGCTCCAAAATGTGTATACTGACTGAGTACGGGTATAAGTAGAGTCGCGTCCCCAGAAGCGACTCACGTTCCTTCTCGTTTTAGTTAAAACGACGGAGTGACTCGCAAACAAAGTGTACTCTCAGACGTTTCATTAGGTTAGGTTAGGTTAACCCAGACGGCCCTCACGGGGCCACGCATGGGCCAATATGGCCCTTAGTTGTCCGGATGGGGGTGTATGAACCTTTCGAGTATATTTATGAGGTTTTGAAGTCCTTGAGGATCGAAGTGTTTTTGGCAAAGGCTAGCAGTTCCCCTGGCATCCTCTTGGAGGCATCTTCCAGTGATGCCAGTACCGGGGCGCCCAGTTATATTCTCCTAGCCCTTGAGAGAGCCGGGCAGTGGCAGATTAGATGTTCCAGGGTTTCAGTTGCCCCGGATTCCTCGCATTTCCTGCAGTTGCCACTGTTGGTGATGCCTAGTTTGGCAGCATGTGCCGCGGCCAGACAGTGACCTGTGAGTATTCCCACCAACAGTCTGCAGTCCTTCCGTGGGAGGTGCAGTATGTGGTGGCTGAGTTTCCTATTGCGCTCCTTGCACATGGTTTTTGAGGTTCTGCAGGTGGTGGTTCTGCTCCACCTGCTTCTTGCCTGTGTGTCGGCCCGTTTCTCTAAATCGCTTTGGAGCGTTCTAAGGGAGATAGGCACGTTCTCAGTTCTGTCGTTTGCCAGCCCGACGCCGTCCTTAGCCAGACCGTCCGCCATCTCGTTGCCATCGATGGTGGCTGGGAACCCAGTAGATCCGCACTGACTTTGTCGTGCTTAGGATATCTAGTGCCTCCCTGCTTGCCAGGACATTTCTGGAACTGACCGCCGACGACTGCATGGATCTTATCGCCGTCTGGCTGTCCACGAACAGGTTGATCACGTCGTGTGGACGATCCGTAGACTGAGCAGCCTCTGCCGCTTTCCGTATGGCGAAGACTTCCGCCTGGAATATGCTACATTGGTCCGGTAGCTTATAGGACAGCCTTATCTCAGGGTCTGTACAGTATATGCCTGCTCCTACTCCTCCTTCCATCTTGGAGCCGTCAGTATAGATGTTGAGGTATTGAGTCTGGTCCCGACCCCTTTTCCAATCGTCGGGTCCCATGTATGAGGTTGTTTTTAAATCCAGGCCAGTTTGGGGGATCATGTAGGCAGATATACTGGTCATGTCTCGGCCAATTGAACTGTGCCCGAATCCTTGTAGAGACATATTGCCTGATGCTACTAAGCGTTGTGCCGCCTTTCCTGCAGTCAGTTGAGCATGGATGTCCAGGGGGTCGATTCCGATTATGGTTTCGAGAGCTTTTGTTGGGGTTGACCTCAGCGCCCCCGTAATGCAGAGCAGTGCCTGCCGCTGGGTCCTTTCCATAAGCTTATTGTACGTCTTCTTTTCTGTCGCTTGCCACCACACTAAGACTCCGTACAGCAGAGTCGGTCGCACCACCGAGATGTAGATACAGTGCATTAGAGCAGGTGACAGGCCCCATGTGCTGCTAAGCATCTTCATGGATGCGTATAGCGCAATGGTGGCCTTCTTCACCCTTTCCACTACATTGGGCCTCCATGCCAGCTTGCTATCCAGTACTATGCCGAGGTATTTGACTTGTGCTTTCGGGGTCAGCCTGGTTTTATCAATCTTCGGGGGGATCCATGCCGGTACCTTGTATCTCTTGGTAAAGAGGATGAGGTCCATCTTGTCCGCGTTGATACTGAGTCCTACTTTTCTTGCCCACTCACATATCTCCCTGAGTGTTGATTCCATTATAGAGCTGAGGCTCGTCCGCATAAGCTGTTATTTTTGGGGCTCTCCTCTCGAATCTCTTTATTAGGTCGTCGACTACCAGATTCCATAGGAGGGGCGACAAGGTGTGTGTCTCTGTGGTGAGGTGTGCTTCTGTGTGCCCCTTTCACCATGGAAGCGGTGCCCCACTCTGAGTACACCCGTCTACAACTTAGAAGGTTCTTTATCCAGAGGTTGATTGCGAGGTGTGTGTTGATCGCTTCTAGGCGGTCCATTATCGCGCTCGTATTCACGTTGTTGAATGCTCCGGATATGTCTACGAACACTCCTAGAGCATACTTCTTATTTTCGAGGGCATTTTCGATGGTGGCTACTAGCGAATGTAGTGCCGTCTCTTTGGTGTAGGCATGCTGGTTGGTTGACTGACAGCCGCCTCCCTACATCGTTTCTGATGTGTTGATCCAGCAGTTTTTCTAGTGTTTTGAGTAGAAAGGAGGTGAGGTTTATCGGTCTGTAGTCATTGGGGCTCATGTGGCTGCACTTTCCTGCCTTTGGAAGGAAGACAATCCTCGAGGTCCTCCATTGGATAGGGATATAGCCTGTGCTCAGGCAAGCTGTAGTGAACCCATGCATGTACATATGTAACACTCTGTTATATATATAAATACATATATACATATGAGCAGTGACATAAACAACTTATGTTTATGTTACACATTCCTTTTGCACAGCAGCGATCTAAGACTTGAACGCAGATCGGACAGCTACCAAAACTGCTGAGCAGGCATTTACCCGAACTCAGGCAGAACCCAAACGCCCTAACACATAGGCGATGGGTCTCACTCTCAAAAGCCCCTTAATGCTGATCATGCATTTCCATTAGACTCAGGCAGAGACCACGCGCACTAATACTTATGCGGTGGTACTCTTTTCATATAATGCATGGGAGAACTCTCGCTCTCCGTTATACATAAGAACGATTGTACCCTAGGATAAGAACAAAAAGATATTCAATAAACATTCTGAATTAAGCCACCAACCGATGCGGTATGACTTCGCTGAGCTTCAACATAACATGGCGACCGTGACAAGTGATCAAAGTGAAAATATAAAATAAAGTTTTTGGCCATATTCCTGACCAATTATGGAAAAACAACAGTTCTGTGAAACGTGAACATGTTTAAGGGCTCGACGGCGAAACTGCCCAGGCGCAGTGGATTAAAAGAGCGAATCAGACGTAGAAAGTCTGAGATTGTAAGACTCCTCTACAAATGTGAGAATCCCCCACCGTGGGACACTGCGATAAAATTGAATAACGAACTCGAACACCTCGATTCGTTATTAAAAACTAAGAGTCAACCCTGTCCCTCAGAAAATTACGAACAAAATAGACAACTTGTTAATCACCGTCCTGCCCCCAGAGCCATACCAAAACAACAAAAGAAGTGCCCTGGAGACTGCCAAGGACCACTCTACAGCCCGACGTGCAACTACACTTGCATATGGGTGTTGCCGAAACGGAAAGAGAACCAGCGCCGGCACCCCATCAGCCTGCGAGATGACCAGCTCCAGCACCCAATCCAACTAGCCTGTGCGAAGACACAGCACCGGCACCGCCAGCGCGACAAGCTGCGCCACGGACCGATAGCGTTACAGAGAACGCCCATCAAAATAATATTAAATACTATTAAAACAATATAAATAAATTTAATTTTTGTAATACCCGACGACAATTGAGTCGACCGGTAAAATAGATTGGCCTGTAAAGCCATTCGCCTATTAGGTAGGACACAAATGTAATGATAATTGGTATAATAATATATCAAATTTTAAAAATAATTTTGAGATAAAAGAAAAACCCAATAATTCAATCATGGGTAAAACAGAATCAAAGATCGAAAATCCGACGGCAAATGTCGTCAATAAACTTGAAATAGTAGATCACACAGAAGACATAGGTTCACCGTGGACACTATTACTAATAATAATTATTTTGCTATCCACAATGCTTTTGCTAATATTGTATGCAATGCACAATAAGATATTAAAGAAAAAGTACGCAACAACCACTATAAAAACACAAAAATATACAAAAATAAAATAAAAATAAAAAAAAAAAAAAAAAAAAAAAATTTAATTAAATAAAATTATTTCAAAATATCCGATTATCTATGGACAATGGTTGGATACCGATAACAAAAGCAATTGTAAGAATTAGAGCAGAATTTGATAGATCTTTTAAATGTTTAAATAAAAATGTGCATATCACAATACAAACTATAACAAAGCATACAGAAATACTTATTGCACAATATAATAAAATAGTAATTATCTATCAAAATTGCCAAGAAAGACTTTCAGATTTACATGAAACCCAAATTATAGAAGTATTAGCAAACCTACAAGAAAAACTTCTTAAAATCAGTACAATACATAGCTTGCAATTTTCCTTACCAAACAATTACACCAGTCTAGCCAGCTTTAATAAATCATTTCTGCCCGATACAATACATATAGCAGAACAAGTAAAAGTAATACCAGAAACTGACCTAGAAACTGACCAAGAAATAGAAACAACAATGGCACAAACAAATATAGAATTTCTCAGCTCAGCCTCCAGGCTTATACCAGATTTCGATGGTAAACACGAAAATCTGAGAAGTTTCCTAGACGCACTAGAAATAGTAGATTCCATTAAAGGAACTCATGAAGTTTTAGCTGTATCCGTCCTTAAATCAAAACTTAAAGGACATGCCAGGAACTTAATAGAATCAGAAACAACAATAGCAGACGTCATTCGTAAGCTTAAAAATGACGTAAAAGGGGAGTCAGTTGAAGTACTAAACGCTAAAATGTTGAACGTCCAACAGAAAAATAAAACTGCAAACGTCTATACTCAAGAAATTCAACAACTGACAAAGGCTCTAGAATATATTGCGCCTATACAGACGGATGTTCTCTTTCCCTTGCCACTAAATATTCAACCCAACAAGCTGTAAAAGCTATGACAAAGAATTGCTCCATCGATAAAGTTAAACTTATCATGGAAGCGGGACAGTTCAATAACATGAACGAAGCTGTCTCCAAGTTCGTAAACAGTTGCACAGATGCAACCGGTAAAACTGATACCGTACTGTACTATAATCGGCAGAGTAATAACTCATATAGAGGAAACTCATACCGAGGCGGAAGCCGAGGTGGATACCAAGGTAATTACCGAGGTAGTTACCAAAGTAGCCAAAGCCGAGGACGCGGAAATTTCAGAGGAAATTTTCGACGTTACAACAATAGCAACAATACAAACTATAGAGGAAACAACCGTCAGAACGGTGGATTCTATAGTGGTAATAATGCCAACTCTAACAGGCAAAATAATAATGTCCGAAAGGTGCAAACCACACCGGAAAACCAATAAGCCCCCTTAAGAAAACAAAAACTGTAACGGTTCACACTATCAATCTTAATTTCAACATTTTTGTTTCATTACAAAATGAAAAAACACACTACATATATACATTATTGGTAGATACAGGTGCGGACATATCTTTAATAAAAGAAAATACAGACACATTTCGTTACATAGATTACAAAAATATCACACAAATATCAGGTATTGGTGAAGGTTCAACCAATTCCAAAGGATTAGCATATATATATATATATATATAACCATGATACATAGTTCATCGGAAAAAAAAAAAAAATAATAATAATAAAAAAACAATAAATATATAAATAAATAAAAAAAAAAAAAAAACAAAAAAACAAAACAAAAAATATTTTTATATACATAAACATACATGTTAGTTCACAAAATTCAAATATTGTTTTAAATAACTTCATATATTACGTTATTTTTTTAAAAAGGGAGGTGTAGTGAACCCATGCATGTACATATGTAACACTCTGTTATATATATAAATACATATATACATATGAGCAGTGACATAAACAACTTAAGTTTATGTTACACATTCCTTTTGCACAGCAACGATCTAAGACTTGAACGCAGATCGGACAGCTACCAAAACTGCTGAGCAGGCATTTACCCGAACTCAGGCAGAACCCAAACGCCCTAACACATAGGCGATGGGTCTCACTCTCAAAAGCCCCTTAATGCTGATCATGCATTTCCATTAGACTCAGGCAGAGACCACGCGCACTAATACTTATGCGGTGGTACTCTATTCATATAATGCATGGGAGAACTCTCGCTCTCCGTTATACATAAGAACGATTGTACCCTAGGATAAGAACAAAAAGATATTCAATAAACATTCTGAATTAAGCCACCAACCGATGCGGTATGACTTCGCTGAGCTTCAACATAACAAAGCTGAGCAAAGAGCCATGGGGTGATCACGTCTTTGGTCGCCTGTAGCATGGCTGAAAATATACCGTTTCGTCCAGGTGCTTTTGTACCCGCAAAGGAGTCTATAGCCCAGTGGATTCTATTAGACGATATGAGATCTGCTGGAGGGTGCTGTTCCTCAGCTAGGTTCTGATGCTTTGTAGCGTCAGCGACCTCGGTGCATCCTGGGAAGTGAGCTTCCATTAG